>JACXGK010012841.1:0-13750 GCA_016801125.1 Novumbra hubbsi | reverse complement strand
CTTAAGAAGAGGGCCAAGCCCCGTGCCACACGCTAAAGCCCCCCCTTAAGAAGAGGGCCAAGCCCCGCGCTAAAGCTCCCCCTTAAGAAGAGGGCCAAGCCCCGTGCCACGCGCTAAAGCTCCCCCTTAAGAAGAGGGCCAAGCCCCGTGCCACGCGCTAAAGCTCCCACTTAAGAAGAGGGCCAAGCCCCGTGCCACACGCTAAAGCCCCCCCTTAAGAAGAGGGCCAAGCCCCGCGCTAAAGCTCCCCCTTAAGAAGAGGGCCAAGCCCCGTGCCACGCGCTAAAGCTCCCCCTTAAGAAGAGGGCCAAGCCCCGTGCCACGCTCTAAAGCTCCCTCTTAAGAAGAGGGCCAAGCCCCGTGCCACGCGCTAAAGCCCTCCCTTAAGAAGAGGGCCAAGCCTTGTGGCACACGCTAAAGCTCCCCCTTAAGAAGAGGGCCAAGCCCCGTGCCACGCGCTAAAGCTCCCCCTTAAGCATAGGGCCAAGCCCCGTGCCACGCGCTAAAGCGCCACCTTAAGAAGAGGGCCAAGCTCCGTGCAACGCGCTAAAGCACCCCCTTAAGAAGAGGGCCAAGCTCCGTGCCACGCGGTAAAGCTCCCCCTCCCTCCATTTGGTGTGGCTGTGAAACTTATAATAAAGGGTCGCTAAGGCTGTCATGAATCTAAATGATAGCAACTAGTCTTTGGGAAAAGTCCCGGCAACGCACAGCAGGGCTAAATGTGCAGGTGTGGAAAAGGGACTGGACGAGGAACGCAGACATTTGCAACTGCCACAGAATTTCGTTTGGAGGAAAACAATCTTGCCTACTGGATGCCATACCATCTTTCAGCGCTGGTTCAAATTAAATTAGGGAAGCAGAGAAGCAAACTGCCTTGTTGTCCCAAGGCAGCACTGAAGTGTTTCAAATTGGGTTAAGGAGGAAATAGCAGTCATTTTATGTGCTTGGGTTTGAGGGGTTTTGTCTGGGAAGAGATAGGGATGCGAAGGCCGGAGAAGAAATGCAATCCATTTCTGTAATGATACAATTGCATGGAACAGGCTTCCATGGATTCACCCAATATCAAATCCTACATATTAAAAAGGAGATTGACCCTTTATTGAATCAAATGCTCCCGCATTGCTGGAAAATACCCACTTAAAAGGAGTCTCGCATCCGTGATTGGGGTAGAAAGGTTTCAATTTGACCAAATTAGTAAAAGTCCTTTTCCTCACAACCGGATTAACTGGGGCCATCATGCTCCAAAAAAATGAAATGCCTTCATTAATGGGGTGTGATCAATGTGAGCTTCTAGACCACATCTTCATATGGTTTAGTATTTCCTACGAAATGCCTTCATTCTTGGGGTGTGATCGATGTGAGCTTCTAGACCACATCTTCTTATGGTTTAGTATTTCCTACGTGTTTGTCAATACTGGTTTTGAACATGAGGGAAATCCTTGAGGTTTGGTTTCCAGTGGTGTTTAGTACAGTCTGCGGTTAAATCTGTAGTCCAGTCTACATACTGTATGTATTTGTGAACACAATTCTCTTTTCAATGGGCATTCCCATGGGCCAAATGTCCTAACAACGGAAATCCCAAGGACACCAAAACCTACGAAACTGTGTAGAGTCCAAAGCATCAGAGCCAATGCTGTATGCCATTACACGTTGCGTTACAACCCCCCCATCTCCCACAGTGTCATTACCTGAGTCTGCAGGGTCTGGATCTGGGCTTCCAGCTCTTTGATTTTCTCCTCCTTCTTCTGAGACTCAGCCTGGGCCTCCTGCCGAGCGCTGAACTCCTCATCGAACTGAAAACAATTCAAAACAACACGCACAAACACACACACAGGACAGGGTGTTTCAAGAGAACAGCCAATCAGGGAGTGTCAACGGAAGCCAAGAGCCTTTTTCATGGGCCCTTATAGACCGGTCATGGCTCACCCCGCTTTCCGGTTTTGGTTCAGGCTTGAATATATTGGAGACAAACCTGACCGTTATAGGAAAACTATCCGGAAATGTTTTCCTGGGTGTGGCCTTCACACCCAGGATGCCCATAAAGACCCCCTCCCACTACACAGGGGGAAGATGGCTGAGGGGAGTGTGCGGTTTGAACTGGAGCAGCAGTGGTAGAAAGGTCTGAAACGCAACACTTCTAAAGGACTATGTTGAAAGCACTAATGACACAGTAATGGCGGTTTACTGACAAATATGGTGTGAACTGATTGCAGCCATCTATCGTTACACACACAAGCAGAAACCTTTTATAATGTTTTCTATCTTTGAAGATGAGTGTGGATGCTTAATTAAGTAGGCTACTCAAGAACTGAAGCCCAGTTGGAAAGTATCAGGCGTAAGGCTATGACATAGATGAGATTAAAGTCCAAACTTTCCTCAACACTGTAGCTTTAACAGTCAAACTTAATTCCTAATGCACATCTAAGAATTAGCTGAACTGTTTCCACCCAGATGTTTCTTTTATATAGAAAATGGGCCTGAAGTAAACAATCTACACAAATGGTTTCATGAGAACTGGGTTGGATAAAGTGACTAGAACAGGAGGTTTACATTTGAACATGCGTTCTGTCGCTGGTACTGACACTGCTATATTGATGCAGATCAATAACCTTGGTTGCCAGCTATCGATCTAAGCTCAGATATCAATAGCTTCAATGGGAGCTCTTGGGGTAAAAACGTTTTGATGAGAGAGCATGGTGGCATCCCAATACCGTTGGCAAGGTATGATGCATAATATCTCACCTTTTTGGAGAATTCGCCAGCCTTCAATTCACTCTCCTCCACTTTGGCTTTGTCCACACACTGATCTGTAACCCAAAGGAGGCCAGAGAGCAACAACACAG
Organism: Novumbra hubbsi; assembly: GCA_016801125.1. Taxonomy (NCBI): domain Eukaryota; kingdom Metazoa; phylum Chordata; class Actinopteri; order Esociformes; family Umbridae; genus Novumbra; species Novumbra hubbsi. Next base: position 10,907 of record JACXGK010012841.1, on the reverse strand, counting down.
TTAGCAACCGTGAAGTGAATCAGATTCTCTCAAATACTCTGTACGTATATTACATAAACACACACACATACATGCATGTATACCCACACACATGTATATATTTTAAACTCATTAAAGAATAGAAAAACTGAAAAAATCTAATACTAATTTATTTTTGTTTTTCATGGATGAGCTTGAAAACTTTTAATTAGTCTGTTGCCAAATCAGAACTGTCAGTGGAAAAAAACAGATATATAATTGTGTCTGTATTTGAAGTAAATGAATGACTGCATATCTAATTTGGAGCAAACGGGCCTTGTTTCCACTATGATTCATTAAAACCCTACTGATAAAAGTCTCTGGCACAGTGAAAGCACTGTGAAATCTCCATGTGCTTATGATGAGACATGATGTTCCACAGTCACACCTAACAGATAATGCCTTATTTATGCGTAATTAGACTACCTTATCTTATATATGTCAAGTGACTGCAGGTGTTTCTGGTAATGCTCTCGAGGGAGATAGGAGGAAAGATAATCATGAGGAAGACTACTGCATATCGCTGAAGTTTTAGCCACAAAGGTGCCATGATTAAGAAACATTAGGAAACACAAATATTTTGTGTCTGAAGAACAAACTACAATAAGGAAAAGGCCATTATTCAAGTTGGGCAGAATTAAGAAACGGTGAAAAACCTACCAACAAGGTGGGTGAAGTCCACATCCAGTCTCTCCCTGTATCCAAAGTCTGGATCCATCCCACTGCGATGGAGAACTACCTGAGAGACACATTCCTCGATCACCTTGAAGTACTGAGGTCTAGAAGGGGAACACAACACACAGAACCGTTGAGTGACACCAAGTACAGGCCAAATACCCCACAACCCCCCCCCCCCACAGCCAACCTAGAGGTCACTGAATGCCAGAGCAAAAAGGTTGTGCAGATGAAGAAAAATCCCAATTAAATTTGATCACTTGCTTTTACGCCAATCGTGAAATCGCTAGATTAATCTCGGTGGTGTGGAACACGGAGCGGCGTGGAACACGGAGCGGCGTGGAACAGGGAGCGGCATGGAACACGGAGCGGCGTGACTCGAATCCATTCAAGGTGACAAACAGGGGCACGGCTGGCCGTCATGATGCCTGCTCGGCTAATTTGCAATCATCTTTGCCAATTAATGGCGCCCATAAACCTGAAATGCAAATCTAATCAGGGTAATGTGTGTAATTAAAAGCACAATGGCAGGAAAAACATGTCGGCCTGTTTGGCGAGGGTGACAGAGCAAGAGGGTCTCCAGTGGCAGCGGGAGGAGTCGGCCAGGAACTGCTGTTCGTGCCACACAGGTTGGCGGGTGACCTTTCCCCAGTTAAATTATCAACTTTAATTGCAAGTGACATTTAGCAAATACAATGTCAACTTAAGCTGAGCCCCGTAGTGGCAAATAATTATGTTCCAAGCATGACCTTGAATGGTTTCAGCAGATATGAATTTTTTTCACCAGAAATTTCACATCTCTTTTCCCCCAAGCACACAGGGAGCGCATTTTAATGATTCTGAACCGTTTCCGAAGAGCTGTAGTTGGGCTCAAAAACCCACATTTGAGGAACAGGGACAATTTGTCACTTGCTCCTGGTCAATGCTAGTTAAATCTGGGATTCACAGAATGAATGTGAATCTTCGCAGGTTACTAGGAGTTATAGCCAGTCCTATCACAACGTCTTTGATTAGGATGTCTACCCTCAGGGCAGTATGGAACAGCTTGGGAAGGAATGATTGGTGTGACACTGAAAACATCTAAAGGCAGTGTAGAAGTATAACCTGCACTTCCTCAAGTCTCAAAAGTCTTGCAAATCACTTCATTGGACAGGTTCCTGGAGTTTATTTAATTAAAGTGGTATTAAGTGACAGCCGGTGGAAATACTGTATGCATCATGCTACTGCAGAGTACAGATTTAACAGCATGTGGAAATGGCAATATGGGGTGGTTTCCTATGACAAAGCCCAGTTCTGGTGGGAAAGGCAGTGCCAATGGATAACCGCAACTGACAAATGCTTGTGTGGAATAACGGCAATCTGCGTTGTACAGCGAACCAGGAGAGAAGCCTCCCGTCACACTGCGGTTGGTCAGGTTAGGCACGGCCGCCGGCCAATCCGCATGCATCCCCCTCGTACGTTTACCACACAAATAGAAACATCTGAGAGGGACCTACGCTGGCAATCTCTGGACAGGCAGATTTGATGTGCTCTAATTTTCCTGCTGGCCACCGTGGTCGGGGCGTCATGCTCCACCCGGATACGCCGCCTGCGTGGCGAGGAGGCCGAGGCGGAGGCGGTAACACGGCTGTGACGTAGATAAGGAAATGAAAGCTCCTTTCAAAGCTCGGCTCTTTTTCCACCGCCTTTTGGAGAGCGGCGCAGAGGCTGAGAGCAGCGATGTAGATCAAACAGATAAATTGCCTTGAGTTTGGGCATCTTGTGAACCAGGCAGAGAGTTGTAGGGACCGACAGGCAGGAGGAAACCACCTGTGAGGAGCTCTGAAGATGCACAGCGATGCACATACGAAAAGCAATAGGGACACATATAAGGTCAATTGGATTTCTGCTTGTACAAAACATGTCCAATGCGGGGCTTTATTTGTGGTGACAAGGAGGAAATGGTGCTCCCCTCTCAACTGTATCATAACACAAACAGATATTAAAAGAGCCAAAACAAGTCAAACCAGATTTCCATTAAATGTGTTTTTTTCTGAGCATGAAGCAGTAGACGTTTTGTTCCAAAGGCTCGATCCGCCTGCTTGTGACGAGAGCTAGCGCATGTCGCCCCCTGCGCGGCTTAGCGCCACGGCAACCCGGCTTATGACTGTCACCAACGTAGACCACGTTATTATCTCAATAAGCTGCCCTATTTTCCCAGCATCCCCCGCTCCTCCCTGGCACCGAGATAACTTGGGAGGGGAAGGAGCGAGTGACCCAGAACTGTCAGGCCTCGCCAGCGTCCCCAGCACCAGCCTCTCTCCTTCACTCTGGCACCTTACTCCTCCACATGGCATCGGGCTTCTTGTGGCAGCCCCAGCTCCCCTAGCAGCCCCTGATCTAGACCTGCTCCATATAACCAGTGTAATCCCCATATCTCTCTGCTCCAAGAGGAGATCTGCTCTATATTTACCACAGGTTTGATGTGCTACCATGTGTTGAGCATGACACTCGCAGATTAATTACAGAAAAAAAGAAAACACGCTTCTGCCACCCCTCCTCCACTCGAGGACAGGATGAGGGATCGGCGAAAAGACAATTGCCTGTGGTTTGAAGAACACACCTGCCTTGCCAATCCATCTGCCCTGAGTTCTGAACCTGAAATACGGTTAAAGGGTTGATGCGGTGTACATGGCTGTCGTGTTGAACATTTAAGACGTAGAACCTTTGAAGCTCGGGTTCCTGTTCGGCAGTAATATTGGACCAGACATGTCTATGGCGTATGTCCCTCAGATCAGGAAGCCATCACATATACCTGTGGACAAGTGACGCTACATGGCCTGAAAGAGAAAAGAGGAAATGCCCTGCCTGGATCCCAGTGGAGACCTGGACATCAAAGCTTAACGTGGTCTTATGGGCTCTTACATACTGAAAAATGTCCTAAGCAGACAATTTAAAATGCATAAATGTAAACATATATGCAAGTTCAACATGCTTTAATAAAGATATATTGAGGATAAATGGAAGCCAAGCTGGATACAGAACCTTGCATCAGCCCAGCGACCGACCGCTCCTTGCAGAGCCCAGTGATTTATATGGAATTACACCGCATGTCTTTCACGTGAATTATGAGAGGGAGGGCAGTGGAAAATGTATTTTTAAAAGCATATCTTTAATAAGTGCATCCATTTTTAATGAGCATTTGTAGTGATCCTCTTTTCATGTCTGCTGGGGAGGATTGTGGCGTCACTAGTGGGGGGTAGACAGACACAGGACTGCTGAGGTGGACATTGCTGTACTCGCTGCTTAATGTGTTTTCTATTTCTCACTTTCTCCAACAAGATGAGGAATGCATTATTCATACCAGAGCCAAGTGAGAAGCAACTTGTCCACGGTAAATTCTCTCTCTCCTTTCCCCGCTCTATACTTTGTAAAACATTTGATTTCTGCAAAGTCTGCAGTGAATTGATCACTGTCATTGTGGTCAGAGGATCCACTGCTGTGTCTTGCCTCCCCCCCCCCCACCCTCTCTCTCTCTGTGACTGACACATTTACACTGCCAAGTCAGGATCCAGAGCATTTGAATAATGACTTAATCGTTCAACAGTACAGGATGTTAGATCTGCTCTGATGTGGTCTCCCCGGCACTTTGCTCACAGGGGTTGTAGCCAGAACGACGGGGATGCCTTGAGAGGAGAAAATGGACATTTGGATCTTCAATGTTTAATGCTTACATGGCTTCTGACCTCTCGTGACCTTACCCTCAGAATATGAAGGCCGTAAAAGCATGTCTGGGAGATTGCCAGGATTGGAGAGCGTCCTTCTGAATTATTCTTACAACTCAAAGGGATGTGGCACCCTAATCTTGGGGGGTGTGTTCACTGCCAAGTCCTGTTATTTTCCTCTAACACAATGTCAAGGAGAAGACGCCCTGGAGTATTCTATATGGAAGATTCATACTTAGCACATCAGCACTACACAATGACATCCTCTCTACAGGGCAGACGGTTGGATGTTCGCTTCCAGGCCTTTCTCAAAAGGAAACCAGTGGCGATGCATTCTTTTGGGGACAGTGGAGAGAAGGGATGCAGGCTCTTCTGAGCGGAACTCACCTGATGTAGTAGTCATTCCTGATGAGGAGAAGGTGCTGTAGGATGGACAGGAAATAGGTCTCGGACCCTGTGTCTTTCACCATGTTGGACAGCAGATGGTACACCTCACCCATATCAGTGAAAAAGGAAGTCAAGGTATACGTTGTCATGGCAGTGCATCTTTCAGAGCATGATACAAGCATGTCTTACAATACAGGCTTTTTAAACTTAAAGGGATGCAAAACATTTTCAAATCATGTGGCCTCTCTAACCAAGTCCCTAATTAGCTTTCACTACCTCCCGTCAAAGCAATCAAATAATTGTTTGACATTGACAGCGCATTCTAAAACACATCAGAATAATTTCTATAGATCTTCAACTGGCAGTGTTTATTTTCCCATATTCCCCCTCAATCAAGTCCTCAGACAGGCGTCATTGTGTACACGCAAACACTGAGACGACTGCTCACATCCGTTTTCCCATCGGGGAGCAGCAGCAGAGTAAACAGCTAACTTTAGGAGGGGAATTGGCGATGAAGAACAGTCCCTTTGGTCTACCTGTCACTCGACGCCTTTCAAGGAGGAGGAAATTAATCACATGAAAACTCCATTGGGTTTGAATATTTTAACGGGTAAGAATCATGAAAAGGGGATCAGTCACTGTAGGGAAGCAGAAATAATGCTGAAATTCAAGTCTTCGTGATTGTGCCGTCGAAGAGAAAAGATGTGTTCCTAAAATTGCAAAATGTATTGATTATGTGGCAAAAGAAAAAAAAGTGCCCTCTCCCCAAGGACAGCGAGCATAAGCTTTTAATGTCTAAAAGAGATGTATACTCAAATAATAAATCATTGTCCTTGTTTTTTGGTGGAAAAGCAGTGCATTTAACTGTGTCCATTTCTTCGAGTTGGATTGTTGGCTATTTGTTTTCCTGAACGGTCAGAAACCACATGCATCATGAAGCACTTTGGAAAACACACACTGTGTTAGATAGACAACCCAGAAGGAGCCATGCTCAAATCACGGCAAGGGATTTATCTTGAGTTCAGAGCGTGTGTTAACGAATAACATCAGCATTTCAGATTAGTATCACAATAATATGGCATTTCAGATTAGTATCACAATGACATTACAGTATATTGTATCTCATCTATGTTGTGCAAGGAATATTCACATGAGACTTTAATGTAATATCAAGATTACATTTGATCATGTTTGAACAACCAGAGCACTGAAAACTGTCTCCCAAACTCCCAGAACTTTAAGAAATAAATACCTTGAGGGGCTTACACAAAACTGCTGGGAACGGGATCCTCTGGCGTATACTAATTTAGTTTGAAGAGCATATAAAAATCTTATCAAATAAACAGCCCAATTTAATTCTGTGCACACATGTAAAAAAGTAAGGAAAAGAGTCCTGGGAATTCAGATATTTTTAAGAGAGAATAATGAAGAGAATTATTTAAAGTGAATTATAAAAAACCCTTTCCACCATAACATGTAGTACATGTTAAGGCAGTGATGGTGAAATTGGGCTGACTGTGGGGGGATACACTGTCTAGGTCAAAGCACTTTCACTGTCCGTGGCCCTGCATTCACTAACATGCCAGTGGTCTGCCAGCAGAAACAAAAGGTATCGGGGGCTTCTCTGTTTATTCCAGGGGCTTAAAAGAGAAGTGCAAAGATCAGCCTTCCCCAGATAAGAGGGGAAGACATGGACAAGAAGACAATAATTGCTTGTAAGGGTTTCCTACATGAATAGGCCATGTCACAGTCTGATTGTTATTCAGAATAAGAACATTCTTTATTTGCCAAGTACGTTGACGCATACTCCAGTGGAATTATCATTAGGCACATTGTCTCAGAAGACCGTTGAAAGACAAAAAAGAGTAACGATCACTAGTGATTAAACAAAGTTTGACAGAAATCACTAAACAGTCAGTACAAAACTTCCATAAGACCCCTGCTCTGTACATTCCCACTGTTCCCAGTGTCTCTAAAACCATGTGATCTTTTAACCACCATCACGGCAAAACCATGCATATTATATTTCACATGTTCCTATTCACAAAGCTATAATTCAAATGATGAAGGCACCAGAGTGGGCGAGAGCCAAGGATAGGAATGAAGGCTCTGAGTTACTGTTTCTCAATCCAGTATTAGCAGTTGAGCGTTACAAGCCAGTACAGGCCCTTATTTATTTCAGAGGTAGTGGGGTAGAGGACAGAGTGAAGAGGCCAGTACAGGCCCACACTGACTTAAGAGGTAGTGGGGTAGAGGCCAGAGTGAAGAGGCCAGTACAGGCCCACACTTACTTCAGAGGTAGTGGGGTAGAGGCCAGAGTGAACAGATGCAGACACATCTATCCATTAGGAGCAGACAAAAAAAAGAGGCACCAAAAAAAATGCAAATCCCACACTCCCCTCTCTGTGTCTCCTCCCTCTCACTCGGTCCCTCTCTCCATTTTACATGTAGTCATCTTGCAGAGCTGAAGAGCATGAATAAACATGAGCACCAGTGGAGGTGAGATGTGGACCGGTCTGTGGTAGGGTCAATCAATCACTATTCCACAGCGTCATTAATATTCATTAGTAGCCTGGAGTCACCTCTTCAGCACCCAAACCCAGGCCGGACACACAGGAGATGCACCTTCTCGTGTAAATATTCATGAGGCACGCAGGGAAAACAAGCGAGGAGGCAGCAAGGCACAGGAATATCTATTTGTACGCGTGTGCGTGTTTGTGTGTCACACACCAGAGCTAACCTTCACATCATGCACACTACTCACAGATCAATACCACATTGTCCTTGGAAACAAACATTGGCCCGTCTCATTTGTGAACTGGCTCAAGCACATCATTAATCCAGGTGCGGCGCTCATTTTTTTACCGTTAACTCACATTCTCGCTTCCTCGATCTCACGGAGCATCAACACTGTCAGAGCGGTGGAATTTTCTAGCAAGGTGGGATTTGAGAAGACAAAAGAGATGCAACCACTGTAAATCAGTGTCTGGCCCGGCACCAACAGCCTACAACGTCTGCGTTACGCACGTCCAAATACCCTGAGAGAAGATACTTGAATTATTTATGCACCTATCTTAAAATACTTTAAAAAAAAGTTTTAAACCTAATTAGGAATAATTTTACTAACTATTCAAGTTATCAGTTGAGGTGACCTAGAGGAACCTGGAGACAGTGACGTGTCACATCTACTGTGACAAGCGGGAGCCAGAGAAAGGTTTGCCAAATAGTCAAATGGACACAGCCATGTTTAATAGGCGAACGCAAAGGTCACATCTCCTTGACCCAGCCACAACAAATGTACTGCAACTTTTAGCAAACATAACAATAGACCTAAAAGAGTCATAAGAAGAAATAAACATTGTTCTGAAGAAAAAACAACTGGTAATGACTGATGGTCCCAGCGTCTCACATGAGCCAGATCAGAGCTGATCTGGACAGCCAAGAAGAGTGGTGATGAGAGGGTGAGAAGAACAGAAAAAGGGAGAAGAGTGGTGATGAGAGGGTTAGAAGAACAGGAAAAGGAAGAAAAGTGGTGATGAGAGGGTTAGAAGAACAGGAAAAGGAAGAAGAGTGGTGATGAGAGGGTGAGAAGAACAGGAAAAGGAAGAAGAGTGGTGATGAGAGGATTAGAAGAACAGGAAAAGGAAGAAGAGTGGTGATGAGATGATTAGAAGAACAGGAAAAGGAAGAAGAGTGACTGTTTACCAGGTAAGAGAGGAACTGAGGAGTGCACTATAGATCCTCAAATTCATCCTTAATGAACCCGACCATAACCAGATTTAGACCCGTCAGCCCCAGCAAAGCCAACACAATACAGTCATTTCGAACACCTCGTTTCTATGGCACAGGCGAACAAAAGGATATTCCATCTCCGCTCGAATGTCATCGAGGCGATGGGAGAGCTCAATGGAGTCCTCCTCCTTGTTCTCATTGAACACCTTTAGTTGGATGTCCAGTTCCTCAGTCTCTTTCAGCTCCTGTAATGGAGAGAGTCATGAATAGACCGTGGTAATAGACAACAGAGAACTCAATACCTCATTAGCCTTGGGAATGGAAAGCGTTAGCCAATGCTAAACTGTAATGTGATTTAATGAATGTATGGACACCCTCGTACCAAATCATCTATACAGTGCCATCAGTGTCAGCGCATAAACCAAACGCAACCCAATCTCTCATGGCTCATATAGTTTATTTTAACAGAGCCAAGATTATACTGGTTTCCATGTAACAGCTGTAGAGGGACTTTGATCTAGGATTCCTGCCCCCTCCTTTCCTGCTGGGCTGGTATACCTGAATCACCAGGCTCTTCACAACTGTGCCCTCCGTGAGGGGCTTTAACAGTGCACTTTACAACTTTCCTATGAATCATCGCCGTCTAAGTTTACAGACGGCACCAGGCCAAATGTAACCCAATTTCTGCAGCTATCAATCACCTCACTGCTCTCCGGGCAAACCATCTGTCTTGGAGAATGCCAGTTTAGAGAAGGGAGGAAGCATGTAAAGACACAGAAAGCAGGCAGCTCAAGGACTGTGAGCCTGTACCGCACAACCGGTTCGCTTTTGCTTTCCTCTTTGCCACAGTAAACTTTTGGCTCCACAACATAATTCACAATAAGTGGGCCTTGCATCAGTTTAAATGCCTTTATTGAAGCTTCAAATGCGGCATTTATAAATGATTGTAAAGGAAACTCCATCATATTGGGGGGCAGAGAGGAAGATAATTAAACTAATGAAAAAGATAATCAAGCAGAGCAGTCAAGATGACTTATTAGAAAGTGGCAAAATCCCCTTTGCAAATGAGGTCATGAGTGATGAGTGGATTCTTATTTGTCTTAACTGAGCACAACGATGCCATGGCAAGCTGTGATCGGTGAGGAGGTGCCGCACGGTGAGGAGGTGCCTCACGCTGACTAGAATGTTCAGGAATAATAACAGGAGCAGCGAGGGGGGGGACATAAATAGCTTTGTCTCCCAAAGGCCAACACACAGGGAGGAACTAAGACTGATGGAACAGTTTCAGGGGTGCAGAGTGTAAGGAGATGTAGTGTAGTGAATAAATTAATCAATATTCTATATTTACATACATACATACATACACACACACACACACACAAATAGCTGCAGTCAAAGGTTTTGGAAACCCATTCAAGTGAAATACGCAATAAATATCATCCCAAATTAGAAACATTGTTAGGGTAGATATAAGATATCCATGCAGGCATGGTGTCCAGGTGGAACGGAGAACGTGACTCACAGGTAGGATCTTCTTGAGGCCACAGCGGAGGAACTCGTTGCGCAGATGTATCCTGAAGTCCAGATCGTCCGGAGAGGTGACCAACGCATTGATCAGCTGCATGCATGCCACCTGTTGCCCACCACACAAGCACCAGAGAGACGGTTAGAGGTCAACACTACATGGGTAGGGTTATAAGGTCAGAGGTCATCACTAAATGGGGTATAAGGAGAATTGTGACCCCTGGTCCCTGTGCATGTTAATAACCTATTTTCGGACGGTGGCAGGCACCTTCAACAAAAACACCTTGGGCAGTGAAATGTGTCAAACAGGTTCAGTGTATATAATGTCTGAGGAACAGGATGAAGGACGAAAGAAAGGCTGTGCTCTGACTGAGGAAATACAGGGTTAGAGGATGTGGAAAACAGGTGTGCGGAGTCTGTGGGCCTGGGACGAGATGAAGAGGTGGAGGGACGAGATGAAGAGGTGGAGGGACGAGATGAAGAGGTGGAGGGACGGGATGAAGAGGTGGAGGGACGGGATGAAGAGGTGGAGGGACGGGATGAAGAGGTGGAGGGACGGGATGAAGAGGTGGAGGGACGGGATGAAGAGGTAGAGGGACGGGATGAAGAGGTGAAGGGATGTTGGGACGAGATGAAAAGGTAGAGGGGCGGGATGAAGAGGTAGAGGGACGGGATGAAGAGGTGAAGGGATGTTGGGACGAGATGAAGAGGTAGAGGGACGGGATGAAGAGGTAGAGGGACGGGATGAAGAGGTAGAGGGACGGGATGAAGAGGTAGAGGGACGAGATGAAAAGGTAGAGAGACGGGATGAAGAGGTAAAGGGACGGGATGAAGAGTTAGAGGGACGAGATGAAGAGGTGGAGGGAC
>JACXGK010012840.1:0-13751 GCA_016801125.1 Novumbra hubbsi | reverse complement strand
ATGAATGCCTGTGTGTAAGGTGGATGAATGCCTGTGTGTAAGGTGGATGAATGCCTGTGTGTAAGGTGGATGAATGCCTGTGTGTAAGGTGGATGAATGCCTGTGTGTAAGGTGGATGAATGCCTGTGTGTAAGGTGGATGAATGCCTGTGTGTAAGGTGGATGAATGCCTGTGTGTAAGGTGGATGAATGCCTGTGTGAAAGGTGGATGAATGTTCAATCACAGTTCCACCCTGGCCCAATTCAAAGAGAGAGAGAGAGAAGGGTTCGGGAAATGATGAAGAAGAGGAGGGTGAGGGACAAGAAGAAGATGAAGAGCTTGGAGGGTTATAGTCGCTATCTGCTTCTCATCCAGACAATATGTAGGGTGTTTAGTTTCAGGCTACATTAGGTTACATCCCGTGAACGGCTGTACAGCGCATTCCAGTAGCGACACTGTAGCTGAACGGCTCCCCAATGGATGCCACACAAATCGGTACACAAGCCCACTTAGGGTATATATACACACACACACAAATACCTACCGACTTAATTATCTATTCACGAGCCACATCTCCCCGACGATTTGCTTTTAAAGGATGGTGAATTGGCAAGAGGGGAGTGCATCAACCTTGGCCCTCATCCTTCCGCTAGAACATTCTAAGAGGGATTTTGGGGCCCTCACAAAACATCACTGCTGAATAAAATCACATCCCTTCTTTTGACTTCCCTGACACACCTGTTATTAACCCCCACCACCCCCTGCCACCCCTTCCCATGTTTTAAAGAGTACTTCCAGCGGCAGTGCACGCGCATCTGCAGCGGGGTTTCTCCCACGCTGGCCACTAGGGGGCACTAGCTTCTGTCGACACCGTAGAGCGCAGGCTCTTCAAGCCCCCATGGTCCGCCTGGGTCCAAGAGGATGTTTCAGGGAGTTTCAGGAAGTTAGAAACCCCTGCTAAAGTGTCACCGTTCAAGCTGTGAATCAGAAACAAGAATGCATTTTACAGAAGTTAGAAATCAAGTTATGCAAATGCATGGATGGATTAGGGAAAGGTATAAAAAAACGAATCCACATTTGGACATCCCAGTGAGCACAGCTCGATCAATAATCAGGAAGTGGAAGCTGCCCTGGAATGAACCTGGATGGTGTAGATGTTTTAGCAACTCTGCCCATTGTTTAGTTACCTGCCTAATTTACTACATCAGCCATTTAAATATAAATATAATATCTAATATCAACCTTAAACCTAACCATTATCCACATTTATTTCGTAGTTGTGCATGAAATCAAATTGTAAAGTCTGTTTTGCAGTACATATGTTATATCTATAAGGTATATAGAAAACATATATATATATTTAATTTATATTTTAGATTCAGTGTGGAAACCTACTGATTGATCCCATCACAGTTAGAAGTAAGCAGTAACTGGACAAATGTTATGAATTTACGGCGGTTTAGAGAAAATGCTAGTCTTAGGTCAAGGCCTTTTTTTAAAAAGTTAAATAGTGGACCCAGCCTGATTGAGATATGTTTTACCCAGCAGTTAGCCACTGCTCTGCCAATTTCTTTTCATTCTTGCTGTTTCTGTTTCCTTTGTCTGCATCCATCACTTCTCAGCCTTTTCTGTTCCTCACGCGTTCACTCCTGCTGTTTCTTTTGTATCCTCAGCCTCTTAATTGCTAGACAAAGCCGTCGTTCTCCCACCCCATCTCCACCCCTCAGCGGGTTCTGCATTCATCAACATCTGTCTCACTGAGTGTTCAGAGCACAAGCAGAACGATCACATGGTTTCGGTGTGCAAACACCCAAAGTCAATCCAAGCGCTCTTTAGTAGCAGTTCAGTAACAGGAAACGGCTGACGTTTAGCAACGTAATTACTTCCTGGCCTCTTCTGGTTAACCTATATCTATGCCTCCTGCCTGGGGGTTTAAAAGCCCGCGGAGATCTAGGATCAGCCTGATCTCCAACAAATCCCAACCTCAACAGTAATAAATGGAAAATTGAAAACGGAGATGTGAATTCGGTGTCTAGGGGCAACTTTTCCCATGGCTTTAGCTCAGCCCTGTTTAACATGGTCGATACCATCACCCAGGCTTTATGGATGAGGGGGGGCACTAATTGGAACAAAGACCTTTTGGTGGTGGAGATCAGCGTTATCACACAAGCCCCCGGTGTGTATGTTCTCTTTGGTTGTGTACTAATATTCTATGCGGTTAGCACTTCCTGCCTTGTTGGACACCTTTCACATAGAGCATTTCATAATGTTTTGCAGTGTTCTTAGCCAGTGTTAGTGTTAGTGTTCTTAGCCAGTGCAGTGTTCTTAGCCAGTGTTCTTAGCCACGGCATGTCATGAGCGCGTGCAACGGTTGATTTCTCTGAATAAAAGCATCTGCTTAATGACAAATGTACTTGTGTTTATTTATTTCCGCTCACAGAACTTCACTTTGTAGATTGTAAATAAGCCATGACTGCCCCCTCCTCTTTATAGAGTAGCACTGGAGAAACTGCCATTGAAAAAGTGTTTCATACTCAAGTCACAAATACAGTAATCTTGCTGCTTTTCATTGGTTGATCCCATCTTGGTTGTACTTTTGGCTACTTTAGCATTCTGGTGGGGGGGGGGGGTTCGGTACAGGAGTACTCTTGTACATATATAGTTGCCTATATATGAAAGAAATTAGATTTTTTTTATGCAATTAATTGATTCATTCAAAACAATCATTTTCCTTTTGTTTTAATGTACTGGTTTAAAAGAGCTAAAAACGATAAATGTTTGTCTTTACTAGGAAAACTAAAATCCACAGTAACGTAATGTATGGATAAATGATTCTCATGGGTATTTTCAGGTAAACCTGTGAATAGGCCTCCATAGGTCAGAGTGCAAAGCATTGAGAACCACTAGAGATTGGATTAGATATAAAGAAAAGAGGTACAGGGGATCTTTCATTAAAAAACAAACAAGCCAGGTGTTGCATGAGCGATATATTAACCCCTAAACCTAGTTCAGCTGAAAACTGCTCAACGTTGTGCAAACACAACGGTGAGTTCTTAGAATGTCATGTCAGTGTGACCACTTGGGAATACGAAGGAGAAATGCAATTACATTTGTCATAGTTATGTGAGCTCTTCAAAAAGCCTTTGATTCCGAATATGGTGTGGAGAGACAGTGGTGGCTCTGTATTCAATCGTAAGTTATCAAAAAGAAAATCCTATTCATTTTCACCCCCGCTATGAAGTAATCACAAACCACAAATGAAACATGAATGGAAAACGAAACAGTTTCATTAACTTCTATTGTCCCATGAGATAGCTGCGTCTTCTAAAAGGGCGTATTTCTTAGAGGCCGATGCTGATGATTTGGCTCGAGTTCCTTTAGAGAATAGGCAAATAATTGCTCTGTGTGTTTTCTTACAGGCGTCGACTTCCTGGAGCCGACTCAAAGCAAATTGGAGTTTCAAAGATCCCGAGGAAGAGCTCAAATCATAACCTCACATAGATGTTCTCAGCCAAAGTGTCACAACAGTAAGAAACTAAGACATGGAAAAACAGAATGCTGTTGGTGCAGAATTTTATCACAGAACTCTGTACACGTAGCTGGGATGAGCCAGTCAGACTAAAGAACTCACACCATCCAATTCTCTCCAATCAGACATTTTAATCAACCGAAATGTGTTCCTCCTAGGTTAAGTTGGTGTGATATGCAGAAACCCCACTGCAATAGACATGACAACGATCCAGAAATAACTTGCCAAAAACGATTCATGTTTATTTGTGAATAAATCACAGATTTGGCTGTCGGGAATTCATCCACGGATAAGGGCAGTGTTTCAGCCTCCTGACATGCATTTCTTCAGTGTCCTTGTCTGTCTAAGTACAGAACGACCAAGGATGAGCGATTGAAGGGCAAATCTACCAGGAACAAAACTGCTACAGAGCAAAAAGAGACTACTGGACATTCAACTGAAATCTTGTCTACTCCGCTTGAGATGCCATCAGACTGTAAGATGAAAGTGAACAACCGTTTTCACTCTCCCAACACTAACCTCTCATTACCGTCAAAAATAAATACTTTAGTTACAAGCACCAGAGAACAGTGAGAGCTTCAGTCTGCTTGATCCATCTTCCTTGATTGATACATGGAAGGAATCTAACAGAGACCCATGAAGCAACACATTAGTGAGAACAAAGAGGCAGCTGAGAGCTTTAAGAAGAGTTCTTCATTATATAACTTTAACTGAAAGCATTAGTCCCACGTGACCGAAGAGAAAGACACGTCGACCGAGTCCTAGCGCTCCGGATGCAGGAGGGAGAAACGTCTAAATTGAGCATTAACCGGCCAAAATGGACGACGCGGCCTCCAACGGGACCGGCAACTGCCCAGCATTCACCACCGGCTTCCCCTACAACTCCACCCTGGACTACGAGGACTACTACCAAGAAGCGGATGTCAGCAAGATCATCATACCCGCCATCTACGCCCTGGTGTGCTGCGTGGGTCTGACGGGCAACGCCATGGTGATCTATGTGATCCTGAAATACGCCAAGATGAAAACCGCCACCAACATCTACATCCTGAACCTGGCCATCGCCGACGAGCTGTTCATGCTGAGCGTGCCGTTCCTGGCCACCTCGGCCGCCGTCCGCCACTGGCCGTTCGGCTCGCTCATGTGCCGCCTGGTGCTCAGCGTGGACGGCATCAACATGTTCACCTCCATCTTCTGCCTGACGGTGCTGAGCGCGGACCGCTACGTGGCCGTGGTGCACCCCATCAAGGCGGCCCGCTACCGCCGGCCGACCGTGGCCAAGGCGGTGAACGTCTGCGTGTGGGGCCTCTCGCTCCTCGTCATCCTGCCCATCATCGTCTTCGCCGACACGGTGCCGGCGCAGGACGGCGGCGTGGACTGCAACTTCCTGTGGCCGGAGGCGGCCTGGTCGGAGGCGTTCGTGGTCTACACCTTCCTGCTGGGCTTCCTGCTCCCCGTGGGCGCCATCTGCCTCTGCTACTGCCTGATGGTGGCTCGCATGCGGGCGGTGGGCCTCAAGGCCGGCTGGCTGCAGCGGCGGCGCTCGGAGAAGAAGATCACGCGGATGGTGCTGTGCGTGGTGGCCGTGTTCGTGCTCTGCTGGATGCCCTTCTACGTCGTCCAGCTGGTCAGCGTGTTCCACCGGCCGCCTGACCCCATGGTCACGCAGCTGTTCGTCATCCTGAGCTACGCCAACAGCGGCGCCAATCCCATACTCTACGGCTTCGTGTCCGACAACTTCCGCCGGTCGTTCCAGAGGATTGTGTGCTTCCGCTGGTTGGAGTCCGGACTGGACGGGGAGCAGGTGGACTACCGGGCCGTGGCGCTGAAGAGACAGGCGACCGACGGACAGAAAGACTTCCCCAAGGAACACATGGTTTCTGACATGGTGTTCCGGAATGGCACCTGTACCTCGCGCACTACGACACTGTGACCAGAACTGGTTATTGGAGACCGTAAAATGCCGCCAAGTGTTTTGCGGATATAAAGGACAACTACCAACTGTGAGTGGGACCAAGGGTTGTGTATATAAAGACAACCACAAACTGTGAGTGGGACCAAATGTTGCGAATATAAGACAACCACAAACTGTGAGTGGGACCAAATGTTGTGTATATAAGACAACCACAAACTGTGAGTGGGACCAAGTGTTGTGTATATAAGACAACCACAAACTGTGAGTGGGACCAAGTGTTGTGTATATAAGACAACCACAAACTGTGAATGGGACCAAGTGTTGTGTATATAAAGACAACCACAAACTGTGAGTGGGACCAAGTGTTGCAGATATAAATACAACTATCAGCGATGGTAAATCAACAAAAGACAGGAGGAATTAGCTGGTGCATACCCAAAATAGTTGGCATAGGTGGGGCCTGATGGGCAGTAACCTGTTGGCTGTGAAAACGTGGTCTCAAACTATATTATGTACCGTACCGTAAAGTGATTCATTGGGTTAAAACCCTAAGCACGAAACATAGGTGTTTTCCATGATAAATCACTTGAAGCGCAGACATAGTGTGCTACTTTCTTAACGCTGCTGCCGGAGTTGCCCCTTCACCTTTTGGCGGGGGGGGGGGGGGGGTCTACTGTGGTTGGTATACCTATAAAAATATAAAAACATTTTAATTTGGCATGAACAGAACTAGTTATTATTTCTTTCCACCCGACTGTCAAACAAACCACTTAAGCAGTTCGCTTTGACAACATGCTCACGTCCACGGCAAAAAAACATTCCTCCCGAGCGAATGACTTTTTAGCGTCTCGCAGATCCTACCTGTTGTTCCGTGCGTTTGACCCGCTGGACCCAATTAGTGCCAATGCAGAATGCATAAAAGCTCCACCGGCAGGAGCCTCAGAGACGCGTTTTAACCAGCAACTGCCTGTGAAGCAGCACAGAGCCCAGAACCCCCCCCGTGTGAAGAGCTGATAATTGCCTGTCTACGGCGCAAGAATGAATCCAATCAAGTGATAATGAAACGCCACCAGAGGACATATGTTTGTGCAAATAAAAAAAGCCTCTGATCCGAACACTTGGACCTGACAGCCGCGCTGCTGAGGACATGGTTCTGATCACCCAGGCTTCACGGTGGCCAGACCGGGTCCAAAAGGAGCCTGCAGTCATTTTAATGAGAGGGGACATAAAAGTTGTGCCACATAAAAAGAAAATTGGCAGTGAATTAAGAAATATATATATTAACAATTTAATTACCATAATCCACCCCAAACAACCCCCCCCCACAACCCCCAGCACCCCACACACACACACACTAGCTGGTATTTTCTTTTGAACTGTTCAATGATTTTGACTTTGTCTTGGTGTTTGCAGGTTTATATTGTTCGAGCAATGTCTGTCTGAAATGTATTGCGCTGATTGTATATTTATGTAATTAGTTGTGTATTTAAAAATGTATTTATTTCCTGTTTCAATGGACGACGAGATAAAACTACAGTGCAGTTTGCCTTAACATGCATTATAACAAAAGCCTACCTTTTGCCAAAGAGGTAATGTTACCCAAGACGGGTGGTTGTGAAGTCTCTGCTTTGCGCTGCCTCGCTCTCTTTGTGTCTCTAAAGGGCACAGTGGGAACTGTAAATAGCCAAGAGCAAAATAAATGTTTTATTCCAAAGTGTTCTGGCTTTCAATAAGAATCCTTCACAGATTATTTTCTGTGAAGATTTTTCTTCAAACCTAGCACAGAACTTACTTCAGCCATACTTTTTGTAAGGTGCTTCGGTCAGTCGGGTCGGATAATTTTGGTGATGCAGAACTCTCTGACACAGTAGCAGACACACACAAACATCCTGTGATGGACATCCAGAAATGGCGTTTATGGACATCATCTCCCACTCAATGCAGCAGCAAGATGACATTTCTACTGACAGCACATGTATGGTATAGAAAGAGAAAAATGTCCTAAATCATAATGCGAGTGTGAATAGTTAGAAGGGCAAATAAAGGCACACTCTACCTGTTGCCAGAGACTGATCTAACATAACTGATAACAGTATTCAAGCTTAAATGATCCCAGATAATTTCAGGTAGCGACCGACCGCTAGACCCAATCAAAAGTCCTGAGGTTCCTCATCAATTCGCTACGAGGAAGTGAATGTGAAGGTTTCGCGGAGCAGCGCTTCAGTAAAACAGTGATCATGAGACATTCATTGGGAAGTCCAACCAGCGGAAGACAAATGAGGACACATCCCCACTGTAATCAACAACCCTTTTCCAGTCAGGTGTCAGCCAGGCTACTAAAGAAACAAACCATTAATCCCTACCCTTTCCCCCAGCTCATAAAACAAAACACAAGTATAATCTATACAAGATTAACACGTGCGCACACACACACACACACACTCCACATAACACCCTCCAGGTGGCCCTGTTTTGATTGGCTGGCAATACGATGGAAGCTAGATTTAAAGCTAGATGTTTTTGCCAAAATCTTCATGACATACGTTATCTTGCTATTTCATCATAAGTGCGTCTTAACTTTATTATGTATCGTTAATGGCTGTCTTTGATGCGCTTGTCAATCCACAAGCACCTTTCCCCACTCATATCCATGAAATAGAGCATCAAAAGGTTTTATGGCGCAACCTGTCTTCACTAAAGGTGCAATGTGCTTCAACGCCCTGATACTTCTCATTCATGACATAACATAGACATTAAACAAAAGTGACGGTCAGTGGAGATGTCTCTCTTCAGAGAACATAAACCACAACACTATATAGGAGGGTAACAAGATAAAGTGCAAGTGCGGTTTCAGCTATGTTACATCACTGATTAAAATAAACCCTTTAAGTAAAAAAAGTATAAAGTATAATTACTTTAGTCATCATCGACGCAACTACCGCTGGGAATGTGCCTTGCGGGATTTGCTCAATTCCCAATGGCTCTTTTTAGATGGACTCTGCATTATAAACCAGCACAGCGCAGGTTTATCTGTGAGGTCCGTCATAACTAGAACCTTATGTCATGCTGTCATAAATATAACCTACATTCAGAACCCGACGTCATGCTCTACGGCAAGTTAGAAATACAAAAGGCGGATACGTGTTTTACTGTAAAGCACCACTCTGGCTGCCTATGTCCCGTACATTTACGAAGCCCGATTCCTTGTTGTGGGTTCACCAGTCTACAGTATCCGGCAGGGTTCATGTGCTAGTTTGATGAGAGCAATATGTTTCACGCAACCAAAAAGCGGGAGAAACAATGAGAGGATTAACAAATCGCTGCTCGCAGGAAAACACAAATCGAACCCACATGTCATGTTCCGAGTGCTCTTATGGTACTCTAAGTTTCCATGGGAAAAGACAATGGAACAAGAGAGACGCTGCGTAACAGAATTTAAAGTAGGCCCACAAAAAGACTCTATTAAAAACTTGTGGGTTTCAACAACAATTCAATCTATGAAGCTGTCCCATCCCTAACCCACTGAGCATAAAAATGTACAGTTCCTCTCAACGGCTTGATCGCTTTTGTCAAAGCAGATTTTGATTCTTCTTAACAATTAAGATGCGGGACACAAATGGACAGCTCTTGTTTTCTCCCAAATTCAAAGATAAATAAACATTTCATACATCCAATAGCTGTATGGAAACATAGGACATGTTCTCATGACAAATTATTGTAGTTAATTATTACCCAACGTCACAATACATACTACAACCTTCCCTATATCCTAACAGGGTTAGTCCTCTTTTCTATGTTTGGATCATTACCACAAATGTCAAGTGCTTATAATCACAATTCTTTATTATTTTATATTATATTAAGGTATTTTTATGTTTAGGTTGCTATAGAAACCACCAGACACGGCAATCAGCCAATCAACATTCAGCGTACAGACCACCCAGTGATATTCCACAGTATTGTTAATTATTTGTGACAGTATTCAAACCACCTGGTTTATAAAAGGCTCTGAGATAACATCACTTTTTAGCACAATAAGGCATCTTGGGGGGTAGTGATATATTGTTAAAATAGCATAGCTAAAGGTTTGTCCAGGCACTCTGCCATGTGTCGTACATCAGAACGACTCTTAGTTGCGGTATATTGGCTATATAGCACACTCCCTTGTGCTTCACCGCTTAAATAAATATTTCATCCAGTGTCCTCAATCCTAGCAGCAGCTGTCACGATGCAGACCATTGTTTTCAACATCCAGAGCATTAACTCGAACACCTCGTTTTTAATTACAACACATTTATTTGGCTTTCTGTTCATAGTAATGATGCTCAGAGGCCTTGTTCCACCGCCTCACGAAGGCAAATGAGTCGTACCGCTGCCTGATGAACGGAGTGACAGTGGTGGAGGGAGAAGGGAGAGGGGGGAGGGAGGGGGAAAGGGGAGGGGAGGGAGGGAAGGGGGGCAGTGAGACAGGTTGAAGGAGAGAAGATCGGTAGCTAAAGAGAGATTGGAAAAAGAAAGAAAGAGAAGCCCTTTAGAAAAAGTACAAGGTCTTTAAAAGGCGGGGCTGTGTGAGACGATCATCAGGCCCAACAACCCTTTTTAGAAAATTACATGCTTCCATTCTCTCTTAAAGAGCCGACGTCACGTTGAATTTGCAGTCACGGCCTTGCCTAACAGCAGAGCTCCATAGCAGGTTTGGGAGAGTGGAACTTTGAGACGCGTGTCCTCCGGCACGCATCACAACAAGCTGTTCTACTCAGCAGCCACTCACTCACACACAAGGAACCATTACACCTTGAGCTGGCCTCAACTGAAATACTGTGAGCGATGGCTTTATCTACCTCACTGATTTATTCAGTAAAGTAAAATCCCATCCAGAACTTGTCAGTCAGTAAGCATAAAAAGACCCAGTCACCAGAAGATAAATAGGTAGAGAATGCTACCCCCCCCCCCCAGGACCCAGGGTTTTTCCTGGTCAGAAGGTAGAACTCAAGGACCTGAACCGTTTCGCAGTGGAGTAAATCCCCAAGCAGTCATTCTTATCTAGACATCTAGATTTTAAGAAAGACAGACGGGCAAAGGCTGCGTCTGTTAGAGGTCTTGCCTCTGACCCCGGCGACCTCTAGGAAAGGATCAGTTCAACTGGAGTTTGCAAGTTACCAGAGCAGACCAATGTTCTGCCTTCAAGGGGTGACTGTTGAGGTGAATGACATGTGGCTAGTGCCACTGAGGCTATAAAGCACAGTCCTTCCTCCTCCGACCGACTGTTGCCTAACACTTTGCCTTTTCCAAGCAAGCTCATATTTCTCTCCTTGTCAATGCTACAGCACGTGAAAAGTTCCCTTAAGGTTCAAAGCTTTAACTCTTTTCCTCCCGTTCACCACGTTTTCCTTACGTTACTGCTTTTCGGTCCCAACTACTTTTCTGGGAGTAACTTTAGAAAGTGAAATAAAATATGCATCCAATAGCAGCACTTGGGGTATGGATGGGGAACACACAGAGTACACGGATTTAAACAACAATAGCAGCACTTGGGGTATGGATGGGGAACACACAGGGTACACAAAGTCAAATTGTCTAGACCAAAATCAAGAGCACGCTCTTCTGTAATACATTTGCACGCTCTTCTGTAATTATGTTAAGGCTTCACTTACTCTGACTTCTGGATGTGAAGAAAATTACGAGGCAAAATGTTTTTAAAATGCTTTTCAATTTGGGCCGAAGACGGCAGGCCACAGATAAAGGAAAATAAATTCAGTACAGTATTAGTTTACAGTTTCTCCGGAGTGGCTGAAAAGACAACACTCGCTTCAGAAATGTCCCTAGGAGATGCACGTACATATATTTATTTATGACAGCACTAAGTTAGAAGCTTTGCAGTGAGTTTAAAGACCTCCATTGAATCAACTGAGTGTCAAAAGGGGTGAAAAGCAAAGCAACAGAAAAAACAGAAAAATATATTTTAGCATCATTGATTTCAACATCGGCATTGGAAAACCTCCAGGACAGAAAGAGAGAAAGAGGTAAAGAGATGGAAGAGGAAAGAGAGAAAAAGAGAGAGAGAGAAAGTGCAGTGTTCTACATGTAAACCAATTCATGAGGAGCCCTAGTATTAGCAAGGCACGACTGGGAGACGATGAGAAAGAAAGACAACGCGAGACCGAGACCTAAAAAGACCTACGGAGAGAAAGGAAGAGTGTGTGAGAGGTGCGGGAATCCATAGTATTTAGGGTTTTACTGGGATCCCAGTAAGCCCATTTAGACCCACAGCTAGCCGTCCTGGGCTCCACGCGGAACGTAAACCCATGACGCGCAGTGAAGGATCGCCATAAAGAATCAAGGCCTCAAGCTTCACCCGCTGCCTTGTTTCTCCCCAGACTCGTTTACGTCTCCCCCGTCCTCCCCTGCCAAGCCCGTTTTCACTGGGTGCCTGTGTTTTGGGGGAGACCGAGGGAGACAGCACGCCTGTTGGCCTGGCCGAGAGTTTCACCAGACATCTGGTTCAAATACCTCCTCCTGCAACCCCCCCCCTCGTCCCCCCACCCCCATAGTGAGTCACATAATAGTAATCAGTGCTCCATAGATTGACTGGTGGACCACTCCAACTCCTCAGAGCTTCGGCTCCGACATCAGAGTTCATCTCCGTTCGGTCTCGTTTTCAAAAGCAGCTGAGTTTCCGTGCAAAGCGTCCACGATTGGCACCCAGTTTATAGAACCTTGGATTCTCTTTAACATTCTTACATACCAGACCGCGGCACAAAAGGATCACCTCGATTAACATCAGACACGGGATCGAGAAATACTATCATCCACAAAAAAGTAGCTTTGAGGCAGATTTATAAATGTCAGCGTTCCTTTGTGGAATCATTGTGACGGTAATGAAATACGTGCTGAATGTCTCTTGACATTCAGATGACAGCGAATGACTCACTCTTGGCTACACGTTGGGTTACAGTTTTTTCACAATCGCTAACACACCAAAACTGGTCCCATGGACAATATGAACAAAAGGAAGGAAGACCATTCACCCTCACAAATAAGTATAACCTTCTTTGCAAGACACTTTTTTATATGCAATGCACAATTCCTATTGTAATGCAAACTTCCATATTGTTGCCATGTAAAGGTACATTTGGATTGGTTCAAAACACTAAACTCCAATCGTAGCAATGCTAAGCATCTCAACACACAGTTGCCAAGGTGCAAACACTAACAAGCATAATTAGTCTACCAGCAATCAAGATGTTGGCATGAATATAAAGTGCCAGTGGTGGGCTCTTCTCTGTGTTTTGGAACAATGGATGACAAAACGATGTAAAAGATGTGGTACACATTCAGGAAATGTGTGTTAGCAGTTAGCTAACTGTAGGATTAATTCAAATTAAACAGGCTGCTTTGCCGCTAAGCTTCTTGAGAGATCAAAACATTAGCGATGCTTTCAAGACTGAGATCCTGGAATCTCGGTAGAACTTGACAATTTAGCTTAGCTTTAATTTTCACTACCAACGTCAAGGAGAGTTTAGTTATACCAAAATTCAGTAGCCTGAGTCACTGGAGCTCGAGGGGGCTAGCCTGAAGCAGCTTTAAAAGGGAAAATCAAAGATATTCTGTACCACTCTTTTTTCAAAAGGCCATTGTGGGGGCTACTGCATTTATTGACACGTTAGCACTTCTTCACTACTTTCTAAGGGGCTCTTAAGACTTAGAGAGAACTGAAGAGTGGCCATCAAAGTGACACCTAAAACCTAAACTAGTCTGAGGATTGGAGGAAAGGAACCCTTCAGAGTCATTGTTGAGGTGCGTTTGCATTAGTGCTTCTCAAGAAAATCTGAGCATTGGAAAACAGAAGGTGTATAAATTACATTGTAGAAATGGATCCTGGGAAACAGGATTTGTTTTCTAAACTTCTGTTGTCAATTTCCCCTGAACCTTTTCACCCAGCTGTCTAAAATGTGTCGTAAATATTTTGTTAGTGTGGACATTTGTCTCGCCAATGTTGTTTATTTCCTTCTCAGCCATGTGGCTGTGTCACAGACATCATACAAACTATCTCAGAACCGTGGGTCCAACCCCAGGTCCCACAGTTAGTGTGTGTGTGGGGGGGCAGATTTCTGACCGTGACGTAGCACTGGCTCACAGATCAAAGAAACTCCACCGTTCCCAAAACTCTCTGACCCTCAACATCTGCTTCGGCACTTGTGCAAATAAATAAATATATGAAGTGTACCCCTCCAGACATATAAGCCAGATATTAATATTGATTGTCTTTCTCTTCTGTTCTGCAAACACATTGACAATGAGAAAGCTTTAATAGTCTTGTAAAGACAT
>JACXGK010012838.1:0-13755 GCA_016801125.1 Novumbra hubbsi | reverse complement strand
CTAAGTAGGCTAAGTAACGCGGCAGGCTAAGTAGGCTAGGTAACGCGGCAGGCTAAGTAGTCACCCCAGCCACCATGGTGGGTACCAAGTGTGGAATATTTTAGTTAAGATTAGATGTTTGTGTGCTATTAGAAGCTAACGGTGCCGGTAGGGCGTATACTCTGAAAATAGCCAGCTGGAGGTCGTACATTTTAATAAGAACATTCCAGAGGTAGGACTATAAATCAAGGGATTAAAGACAAGGAGGAGGATGGAAGCAAGAGCTAGCCAAGGTCAGATCTACTGGCGCCAGCCTGCCCCCTCAACTGTCTTCTTCGTCGGCCTCCGAGGCCATCAGAGGGCCCCACGGATGGAGATGGGGGCTGCAGGACGGGACACGCCCACCCAGGAAGCGCGCTCATCTATTTCGATACAATGACTGAGGGGGGATTAGGCTACATAAAATGTGTCCGATGTGAACGGACTTCAGATCTTCCTAGCTGTATTTTGGGGAACGATCTCCAGATATATCTGTAATAAGGGCGTTTACTTTGGAAATAGTTGACCGTGTGGACATTCTCTGATTCAGGACTCGGGGGAAGTAGTTTGAATTCTACACAAGACAGGATGTAGGTCATCATGACAGGTAATACATTATTATGGAACATAATCCCATCAGGTTATGGTAAAACAATTCCTATTTGTTTCCTTTCAAATTGTACCCGTTTTTCACAGTGAGATATACCGCATTCTCTCAATGATTACTTGAGACCTAACTGTGTAGTAACAGTCAGAACGTTGTTGCTGTGGATGTGCAGTGATCTACAAAAGCAGAGAGCAGAGGTTGTGAGGTGATTTGCGAAAACACAAAAAAAATTATACCGCCATTGCACGAACAAAGCCAGAACCAAAGCCATGTCCTTTCTTTAAGCAAGTGTTTGCTCTTTCATGCCAGAGAGAGGGAATATTGACTCATTCAACACCCATGGCGATGTCCTGGGAATACTGGCCAATCGCCTAGCGACAGTGACGGACATATACACCACCTGCAGATGTGAGGGTACAGTATGCTACAGCTGAAACAAGGCTATGGAGATTAGCACAGTAGAAGTCCTCTAGAGAGAAAAACAAAGCCTTCTAAATTATATTTACGTACCCCTAAACCCAAATACCTGAAGACAGTTCAACATTTCCTGTGTTCCGTTGGCAGGTCCAAACAGGGTGTAAGATGTCAAACTTATTTTAGCTTTCAAGAGGGTCAGGTTTCTTTTATTAGGTACAGGGGGGTAGTGTGTTTTTCTACGATATACAGTAGGGAATTACTTCCCACCCTAGACACATGTCCTTGCCTGCCTTCCTTGTGACTATTCAAGCAAGTTATTTTTTAACAGTCCTTATGCGGTACTCGTTGTTTGTGAAGTAACTATACCACAGGTTAATACAGTCTACCAGGCTCTCCTCACAGACACAGTATTAGAAGGTTGACTGTTGGCCCTATCTGCATTACGTTTAATAACCACTGTACCCCACATTCCATATTAATTAGGAAAGGGCGAAGGAATAATTGACTTGAAGCCCAGAAATTGTGTCCTAGAAAACTTCAACATACTGTAACCAAAATGTTTGTATTTTATCTTCTAAAATGTAATAGCTTTGATGTGTGGTATGAAAACAACCAGTCACAATGATCTGATCTGATTAGGCTAATTCAAAACTCCAGCATCGAAACAGCACACAGACTTTGGGATGAATGAAAAGTGACATCTGTTATGATCAGGCCAAGCCTTTGATACTGGTTACAAGGAAGGTAGTGAGGTCTTCTCCGGTTGTCGAGACTGACACAATCATAACTGCATTGTCCCGTTTATGTTGAAGCACTCAAACTTGATTGGCAGTATATGCTTGCTTGTGAATTGGCTGCGTGTTGAACAGAGACCTGTTATTGGGTACTGTACGGCAGGATCGGGTTGTGGGTGGTCCATGCCTGGGTGGGGCCTGTCTACAAGTTTTTGCAATGGGGAGGAGACATGTGCTAGGTTACTGGACCTTTTTCTTGTTCACATTCATTATTTAGCAAGTTGCACAGAAAAATGTTTTCTTCTAAGTATAGCTAGACGTAATGCTATGAGCACGGAATTGCGCACACAGAAGCTGGCTACATACAAATGTTCCAAACTGCAACTGGTGGAAACAAACCCTTTATATCCGCCACCATACTATTTAGTTGAATGACATAATATTTCCCTTTTACTCGTCTTACAAATGACAGTTCGTAGTCCTCTCTTAAGTGTCAACTAGAAAGTTGTAGCTAGCTTTCTTGCCATCTGCTTAAGAAAAAAAGTCATGCAAAAGTCGTGCAATTCGAATTTCACGGATTGCAACTTGTCTAAAAGAATTTCCAAATATGACATTTCATTGTATTTAAAAAAGCATGGTAATCCTATTTGAAAGGGTATATTTATAGGATAACCGTACCGTGGTTTTCAACCGCATATACATGTTAACCTTGAGCTGATTTAGTTCTCCCACCACTAGAACCCGCTGGCCTATTTACAGAAAGAAGCGCACTTCAGATATAACGAGTTATGTTCAAAGCGTCAAACTCAACAAAAAAGTTTGCCAAAGTAACACGATGCTACACATTTTGTAAGAAGTTTTAGATGCGATGGAACAGTTGACAAAAAATCTGAGAAAATATATTGACTGATATATTTTTAGAGCCTAATGACGTCCTCGCCCTGGGTTACTTAATTAATTAGTGATTGTTATCCGTCCTAGTCACCTACCTTGATCAGTTCGATGTTGGAGTGTGGCTGGATTGCTTCATCCCGACGGGCTGTGAACTTCAGCAGCCATCCACTCAACCCAGCGATAAGCATTGCGCACCAATTATAGTTTAGATTCCGCTCCATGGAAACACCTGCTGGGAGGATGTTTTCAACTCATAATTATACATTAATATTGCACGGATAGGTTTTTATTAGAATGTTTTTATAGAAAAAAAATATGATTTCTTGTAATTACCGAGTTCCGGGGCTCGGTGACCTCATAGCTAGCTACGGTCCTGTGGATATGTGAAGGTTGATCTCGAACACAGTGCGGCTACAGTTGCTGTCATTTGTCTAATTGTGTTGTAGTTATGACTCAAAGTTTCACAAACCTCATCCCGAATTGTCCATTAGTTCATAAAACAAAAACACCCTTTGTCCTTCATTTATAAAAGGTTTGAATTTGTGTGTCATACATGATGAAATGAAATGTAATCCACCCTGATTGAATAAAACTCAAATCCCAGTTGGGTACGGTTTGTTGATTAGCATACAGAGTGGTTTGCCACAAGTAATCTCCCTGAAGAGTTTCTATTGTCATATATTGAGTGTACAGACTACCTTTTTCTGGGTTGGAGCCAAGTCCATTTTGGTTTGGTCAATGCTAGTAGTTAGCTAATATTCCAAATTCAAAATGTAAACTTATCTCATGAACAAAAAAACGTGCTTTATCACTGATGCACATCCGAATCCCATGCCAAATGTCCAGTGTCTGGGAAGGGGTCCGTTCAACTTCACTCTAAAGCAAAATAGAAATATGGTTCTAAAAAATACATTGAATACATTTTAGATGCAGCACCAACGTCTTACATCCATCTGGGCAAACAAAAAGAATCTACAGAACCCAACTTGACAGTAGTCCCTCATGTAAACTACACGCTCAGCGGCTTAAATAAGTCATGATCCTTCTGAAAGGATTGCGGCTCCAAGGGACGGGAGGTTCCCTCTGCATTAGGAGAAACTTTCCTGCGGTTCTGTCCCAACAGGGAAACTTAATGTGAAAGACTCACACCATGATCCTATGGTTCCGTTCCACTGGAGAGGCACGTGCAGTGAAATCTCTCAGAAAGGAGCGACCATGCAAGCCTTCTAGGATAACCTCCTTTTAACACTGGAAATACTGTATGAGTTTGCAATGGAAATGCATAGTATTGGGCTACTATAGATGTCTGGACTGAGACAGCTTCCTATAGTAACCTAGCGAACTGCAGGAAAGGGTTAATATGTAAAGTTTGCCATTGAACACATGTCAAAGTCTTTATTACGCAACCAAAAATAATTATTTTGATACGTTTGACGTTCTTTCAAATAAAACACAGAATGCTCTTTCATCACGTTTAGATGTAAACCTCATCTCTAGAAGCAATTATTAGGCACTTGAGATAAAGACAGGAATCACCCGTCCATTCTCTTTTTCTTTTCTGATTGAGTGGTTTATATGTAATCCCCAATCAGTTACAAAGGTTTGGAATACCATCAGTGTGTTTAGGAAAGATTACCTTGAGCTGTGGAGGTATGCACTCGTTTAGTGAGAGTTATTTCATGAGAGTGGTACACAACGCATTACATAAACACAATTTTTGTTACTGACCTGTAGACACCAGTGGAAAAAGTCAGTTGTATACCTCCCAAAGAGAAGAGCACCTATTGGTCTACAGAACACGCCATAGTCCTAATAACTACATAATTGACAGAAAAATATCTTGGAGTAGCTGGAAAATGTCTGTTGTGATAATAAGTAGGTTTGTGGTGTAAAACTCTACATGTCCTTCTATCTTTGGAAAATGGAATAAAGGAAAGCTTAGAAATAATTAAGGGGTGAGAAGATGGTGTTAATTGCCTGCTTTGTGGCTGACAGCTGTGTTTCTGAAAAGATTGGTTTGGTTGGCTGTGAACCAGACCATGGCAATGTTCATAAATGCAAATCGTAGCAAAACAGTTTCAAACGGAAAACAAAAAAGAGTCTCTTATTGGCCAAGTTAAGGTACTTCCTGTTTTGTTAAATATGAACGAGATCCTGTTTTTTTTCATCCCTCGGAAACCTATCGCTTGTTTCTGTAAGGACAAATGAGCACCTCCTCTATCGTTGACAAAATTACACAGTGAAAAACGCACGCTTTTGATTTGATTGGATTCTGTCACAAAGGAAGCCGTCCAGTGAGAATTGCAGGATAACACTACTCTTGGAATGTTAATGAATGACACACAGACATAGTTGTAAAGTGCAACAAGGTCTGTAAGAAGGTGAGGAAATGTAGTATAGGCTGTAAAATAATATATCATAGGGCATATACTGACATTATGTATTGTAGGTTGTAAAATGTACTAATGTATAATAATTGTATAATAACTTATTATAGGTTGTATTACAGATGTATTACAAACTGTCTTATAATGTGTTGGAAACCGTTTCTAATGTATTATTTGGTGTCTTATTATGGTTTCATGTTTTTCATTAGGTCAATTAGGCACAGCACCTTCTAAGTGTAGTAAGTGACAGTGGGACAGTAAGGTAAGACGTAAGGAAGATGTTAGGATCCACTGTTTGATTGCAAAAAAATATATACACAGAATCCATTAGAATGAAAGTGTCACGGTTTCTCCCAGGGCAGCTTCACCATCTCCCCTCCCCTGCTCTGGTCTGAGTCACCTGCCTTGTCGCCATGGTTTCCCAACTCCTCCCAACACCCAGCCCTCTTGAACACACCCGGTCTGTCTCGCGCTATCGCTCCCACCTGTTTCCCATTACCCATTAGTTTGCTATATATGTACCCTCAGTCCCCTGGACCTTTGTTGAGTGTTGTTTAATGTTATGTTTGTCTTTCAGCCAGGGGACTTTGCGCACGCTGTTAATATGATACGCTTTTCTAAAGCAAACACTTTGCTCGCGATCGCTCTTGTGTTGTTTTTTCAGTTGGTCCTACGCCCGCAATGTCTATTGTTTTGTTTGCGTAGTTGTGTCCCGTCGGGATAGCATTTTACCACATTTCTTTCGAGAAATAAATACTCTTCTGTCTTGCTCCTGCGTCTGCCTCCAGTCCTTTTCATTAAAACGTGACAGAATATTTAAAAATCACTTAATTTAAGCGTCACCTGATACAATCATGGCAGGACCCCAAACTATATAAACTGACCTCAATAGCTATATGCGTGTTCACTACACAGACACTTGATACAATTCCAAAATAATAGTATATGTTTTTATTAGTGTTTTTATAGAAAGCTCTATCGGAAATGTGGAACTCAACATCGTAAGCGTCTCGACCTATCAAACATTGGCAAATTGACACACAAAATAATCTAGCTTCTTCAATGTTAATGTGTAGATGTGTCTTGATGTAATGTCACACACTGTACACTTGCTTAATTCCCATCAAAACATTGGCATTGCAAATCTTTGGGATTTCGTAAAACCACAATAAACTACAACCGCAGGTTTGGTTTTATCCACATCGTCACCCTGGTCTTGTTAATTTTCGTAATTGATTGGATTTCTTTTATGTCCGTGTTTTCGAGGTTAAACTCAACTGACGTTCTATGCTGTACCTCAGTCATCTGAACAACAAACACTACAGGTCTCCGTGGCCACTAGAAATGCATTATGGGTGTCTCAAAATGTTTTGCAGGGGCGTCATGTTATTCTCCAAAGGAGTATTGGAAGTACTGCCCTTCTATTACATATTTACTATCTACTTGTCGGCTGCTTCTTACATCAAATAAGTCGTTATATAGTAAGGATTGAGCATAACCTTGCACAACCAGTACCTCTCCAAAAGCAGTCGTGGTGAACCCAGTTATAGAGTGACCTCTTTGGGTGAAACATGAGCAGTAAATATTTGGGCCAACCAGAGTTATTGAGAGAATGTATTACAGTAATTATGACAAGAATGGATCTACACTAATTATCCATTTGCTGGGAAGGGTTAAGTCATAGAGAAAAGCTCAACACAAGGCTCATTATAACATCACACTTTTTACATAAATCAAGATTATCTCACCCAACATATAATGATCCCTTAATTTATCCAGTTTAATCAACAGTGGAACCAACCTGGTTGTCCCCCTTAGGTGACTGCATCCAGCACTGTGGTATTGCTGCACCCATGCTATGTTGTGGATATATTGTAAGTATGTATTTATGTTTCTGTTTCTTATGATGACCCCCCCACACACACACAAATCTCCTTTGTTTGTAACACTTGTGTGTGTGTGTGCAAATGGAGTATGCTAAAAGCCAGTCACTAGGTCGAATCTTTCCACGGTTGCTCAGTTGTGGCGGTGATTGCATCACAACCACACAGGCAGTGTTTGATCTATCAGTCATAATATCCATGAGGCCTTGGCAACTGCCCAACCCCCCCCCCCCCCCAATGAACCTTCACCTAATCCACTCTAATTCCCTAACGCAACAAGTGCCCATCCTGCCAATCCACTCCAGCAAAAACACCCGAACACGAAAAAATGTCTTATCCAACAGGGAGGAGAATATGTAAAGGATGTCTTCTCCCTGAGATGAACACAAGTCACAGCGCTAAATCTCTCTCTGCGATTCATTCAGAAATAGCACGTTTTCCCTTGTAAAGGTTTGCCTGACGTAGATCTTACGAGTGTTGGGGTATTTCTCGCAAGCCATCACACTACCCCAGTAGACAACATTACAAATATGAATGTAGCAGCAGGGCAAATGGATAACCCAGCTGTGGCTAACTGAGAGTATTTTCTTACGTTCAGGTTACAGAGTAGCGGCAGGGAAATCAATAATTCATCTGATCAGTTCACATATGTTTATCTGAATAAAGAAGTATAGAGGATGCACTCGCTACTAAAGACTGATTAGCACAGACTCTGATAGTAATAGACTTATATTATGGTTGACTGTAATAGACCATATGTTTAGACTGTGATAGCGTGATGGTCTGATGGACTATGACATTGTGGTAGACTTTGACGGTGTGATAGACTGATAGACTGTGAGTTTGAAGTGAACGGCAATGGACCAGTCTTGATTTTCATCCCTGGTCTATGAGTGCCAAGGGTACTTTATCTCCACGAATGAACCAACCTGGATTGACGGGTGTTTATAACAGAACCCAACGCCAAGACATCGCATGCGTCTTGTTTCTCTAATAATGGGCCAGTCCTTTTAAAACGACATTACTATTACTGTGTTGATTGATGTTTTTCCCAACTAGCCATCTTAGGACGCATGCGATAAACAAGTTGCACTGGCTAAGAGCATCTGCTAAGTGACAAATAATACATATGGAAAGTTGTGAATGGAGAAAGCTCATTTGGAAAGGATGAATAGAAAACATAGGAGAGAGGCATTCGTTATCCATCTCTTTCATGAATGTAGCTAAAATGTATTTATTCAGAGGCCCGGTACAAACTGAATGTTAGACTGACGATTTAATTGTGCCAATGGTATATACAACCTATGGCTAATGAAGTGTGCTTTCAACAGCTACGAACCGATAATGATTTCCACTACTCAAGTGACCAACACTTGGTCTTTTCCCACGGGAAAACCAGAAGGGGAGAGGAAAAACAATCTTTGTCTAAACTGACCTACTTTCATGAGGAATCTACAAGATCCGTGTGCATAATCGAACAATGCTACTGCTACTTCTTCTGCATGCCCCTTTGCAGTCGCTAAGACGCTCGCAGGGCGTGTGTCAACAACGTGGAAATAGTCAAATGTAATATCTCACTGTAACCGTTCACTGTTTGTGCATTGAATGTGGAAGCAGTGGCTACATCAATACAATCTAGGATGAGCAAACAAATGGGAAAAGGGAATTGCCCCTAGAAACTTGTAAGATATACAGTGCCTTTTGGAAAGTATTCAGGCCGACTCAATTTGTTCATATTTTGATGTGCAATATACTTTACACACACGTTTTAATGCCAATTTATTGAAAATAAAAGAATTTTAAAGTCTTATTGTGGAGTATTCCACAATAAGAAGTATTAAGTCCTTTTGTTCAGTACCTTGCCTGAAGCCCCTTTAGGTCAACACTTTTAAGTAAACCTGGTTTGGCCTCTACCATTTCTGCACACCTGAATATGGACAGTTTCACCCATTATTTCTTGTAGATCCTCTCAAGCTGTCAGAATGGATGGGGAGCGTCAGTGAACTGCAATCTTCAGGTCTCCCAACAGATGTTCAATTGGGTTTAAACATCTGTTCAAGACCGGGCTTTGGCTGAGCCACTCAAGGAAATTCACAGACATGCTCGAAAGCCACTACAGTGCTTTCTTTGCTGTGTACTTAAGAGTTGTTGCCGTGCTGAAAGATGAATATTTGCCCCAGTCTTAGGTTCAGTTTGCTGTGGATCAGGTCTCCCTGTCCCTGCTGCTGAGAATCATTCCCATAGCATGATGCTACTACCACCATTGTTCTCCATGGGATGGCGTGAGCAGGGTGGTGAGCAATACCTCATTTTTACGAGAAAAAAGCGCATTCAAGTTCATTGTTGGTCTCGTCAGACCAGAAAATATTTTTTTCTCAAGCTCTCAGAAACCATCAGGTGGCATGTTTTTCCCCTCAGTTTTCCATCTAGCCACCCTACTGTAAAAGGCCTGATGAAGTGGTGCAGAGATGATTTTCCTTCTAAAAGGTTCTCCCTGATACATAAGAGGTGTCCATCAGCCATTTCTTTAATGAAAGCAAAGTTCAAGAGTTCAATTGTAATTTCAATAATAAATTGTACTTTCTTACCTTGAGTAAATGACTACATTTCCTATTAAATCCACAAAATGTCCTATTAATTTCCTATTCAACTCAGTTCATGTATGTTGTCATGGACATTTCTAAGGGACACCAAACCTTTGAACGTTAATGCAGACATCCCTACCAAGTGCCATTTACACATATTATTATCATTTTACATTTTAAATTATAAAACCCATATGTACAAAAAAACATTCAAACAAAAGCTGATAATGAACGTTTGGGTTTAGATTTTAAATCTGGATAATTTAAATTTGGATTACAGATAAAAAAAGAAATGCGTCAAGTTTCCAATACTAACACACAAACACATCAAAACACACACACACACTTATTAACTCTTAATGTAAAGGGACAATGAGTATCGTATAATCCCTCCATCTGCTCCATCACTCCAATCCGATGACACTGATGACGACCCTGAAAGGATTCCCCAACAGCTGTGCTCTCGTCGCTATTCTTAGGGCAGTGGGGACTGTTAACAGGCAAATCAGACGGCACTCCGAATGAAAAATCAGTCAGGATGGTAGACAGAAACCTCTGGCCTCAGTATACGTGAGTTTAACTAGTTCGTGTTGCCCTCAAGCCGTGGGACACAGTGCTGGATTGAGGGTCAGAGAATAAGCAAGGCATCAGAAATGTGCCATGAGTGAACTGGCCGTTAAGTGCTAGCTACATGCAATCCCCTCAACCCAACCGATTTTTAAGTTGTGAGCTGATGGAACCTGAGCTACACACACAAATTCACCGCCAATGACTTTCGGACTTAACCTCCATCTCATCCATCCCTTCATTTATTGTACTGAAAGTACATTGGAGTCATTGGATGAGGCAAGTGGACGAGTCTGACTCAAGGTGAAATACACCGTGACGCTGAGAATGAATGTCCCATTGCAGCAACTCATCAATGTGTCATCCACGTGGGCGGGACTTCTCGGGAAGCCTCCGGAGAACACTTTAATCTGAGGCCAAGATTAAGCAGGTCCTCTATGCTTAATCCCTGAGCAGATAGAAAACACTCTGGTGAAACCCGGGCAAGATAAATCAAGGGTAAGTAATCTCACATCTCAACCAAAAGCACTTTTTAATTGAAAACATTTCGTAGCTCCTAGTACAACACATGATGAGCGACTTGAGGCTGATCCATGAAGGTATAGGACAGGACCGTAACATTACAACAAGCGCTTAAAAGCGTGTTCGTTTTGTGACTGCAAACCAACAGCTGTAAAAAGCTATAATGCTACCATCTTAAGTAGGGAGTAATTTAGAAAAGCAGGATAGATACCGTTTGGTTGCTCTCTTTAGAGAATGTTCATTGACATCCGTTCCTTTGTGATAAACGTGATTGGGCACTTTAGACATTTCCGAGATTCTTATTGGATCGTTTTAATACAACCATTAAATACAAATGAATTATCATCCAACTAATAGACAAACAGCTGTCCTTGTCTGAGCACACTCCTGAATAACAAAGTGGTCGGCTAACTCGCAGACAAAGCGCATAACCAAAGTGTGGTAAAAGCCAGACTGTCTCATACCGAGCACCATCGGTTTAATAGGGACATTCTCAATTGAGGGCTTTGGCGCCACCAGGTGTCCAGAAAATGTGGTAGCTCTCACAGGGTGGACCACGATGAAACTAAGCATTCAGGCTTGATATTTGTTCAAGGTTCACCGTTGTCTCTGGCAGGAGAAGCATTCTACGTATAATTGCCAAATAAATAAATCACCGAAATTTCATGTCAAGGGTGCGTTTTTCTTTTGGCAAACCATTGGGAAACTTTAGGTAGTGTCCCCCTACTAAACACAACAACACATATATATGAATTAGGGTTCCCATATTTACACAGATACACTCTGACCGCGTATCCGGAAGGTGATTTGAGTGAGATAGAGACCTGCGGTGCTAGGTCTGTCATGGGCACTTGTGACGTTGATGCGCTATCCACCGTCTGGTTTAGGTCATACTATCGGAGGAATAAAACTGTTCCCGGTTTCATGTAATATGATTTTAAAAATCTGGAATGGCCGAAACCCCAGCCTTTGGGTCTCCCAGATCTCTAGACGAAGTCCTAAAACAAAAAGCAAGCCTAATCATGTGCACATCTTCATTGGACATGGTGGCTTAAGTACTGATATGATGATTAACCATTAATTTACGATTGCACTCCAAA
This sequence comes from Novumbra hubbsi, assembly GCA_016801125.1. Classification (NCBI taxonomy): domain Eukaryota; kingdom Metazoa; phylum Chordata; class Actinopteri; order Esociformes; family Umbridae; genus Novumbra; species Novumbra hubbsi. The sequence goes on along the minus strand of JACXGK010012838.1, from coordinate 2,041 downwards.
CCTGTGTGGCTTACCAATTTCTTTATTACACTCCATCACCACTGTTCCGGCGCAAATGGTTGAATGATTCAACAGAACATTACATTTTCCTTCCGCGGAGGTAACGAACGGGAAGGATGCAAAATCATGAATATTCATCCGCTATGATACGTCAGAGTAAGAATAGTGTATAAAATATGCTTCAAAAGTTATTGACACCGGAAGCCCGCGGCTCCCACGGTACTGAAAGATTGCGTTCGTGCATTGTTCATGCTTTCAGGCACATGTCCAAATGGCCTGTCACTAAAAAAATTAGTTTTCAAATGATAATTTGAGAATTTCAGTCAAGGGATTTTTTTTTAAACTGTAATCTCTTAACATTCTGGAGAGGAAATGAATATCTCACAAGCCATACGAACCGATGTCAATTACATTTGGTGCATTTTGTATTATTCAAGTAATATCAACTGAGAGCGGATCATATTGCATATTTGGTTTATTGTATATAAGACAAAGGGAACAACCAACCCAGGAAGAGACTCAGAAACAGACTGTGGAGACGGTGTAATTAATATCTGGCACAAGTAACAAAGAAATGTGAGATCATTGCCTCTCCAATTGAGATGAAAGGCACCCGAAAAGATGCAAATCAAATGTCTTTTCCGACTTCATACCAGGCGTTGCATCACATCCTACCAAAAAAGTAACAATATATTGAGTTTCTTTTTTGAGGCACCGGCAAATTAATCCTCTCCGATGCAGTTACACGATTGTGAACGGATTTGACATTTTCTTAATGCTGGAATGGAGACTTTAGCGGTCACCATTGTATATATGCAACCTCATAGTGATGTCATCCAGAAACACAAGGTCAGTTTTGACTGGTATGCCAACGACACCATAAGACTTGGCAAAGCCCAAATATTGCCTAGCCTAAAAGCCAGTGTTTTAGGCATAAGGAAATAGATAACAGAACACATTTCACACTGTTCACTTTGCACTCGTCTATCTGCCCCTGTTAAAAGTGTGTCACGGTGCAAATGAAATAACCTCTGCTGATTGGGCATAAATGAATAACTGATTCGAATCAGTTGGCTTTTACATCAAAACGTTTAGGACCTCATGCACGGTGTGGAACTCTGCTCCGGTCTGCTGGGGTCTCTCAGAGCTGAGGACTAGCCTCTCGGGCAGACCCCATTCTGGACAGACCCCATTCTGGACAGACCCCATTCTGGACAGACCCCATTATGGACAGCCCTCTTGTAGCTAGTGTAAACAAGTAGCAACTACCCAACGGATGATGAAAAGCCGGCGAACTGCTAGGCTGAGTAGTTGGAGGACAGAGGAGTCGGGGCGGGAGGACAGAGGAGTCGAGGCGGGAGGACAGAGGAGTCGGGGCGGGAGGACAGAGGAGTCGGGCGGGAGGACAGAGGAGTCGAGCGGGAGGACAGAGGAGTCGGGCGGGAGGACAGAGGAGTCGGAGCAGGAGGGTCCAAAAGGAGGCACCTTCTCGCGATCCACCGGAAATCCCAGGATGGTGACAAAGTGCTTAATCAGCCATCCGGCCCCGCTGCCCTAAGATTTACTTGCATTTTCCAGTTCCTTATTCATCAGATATCAACCTGTATCCATTTATAATCACTACTTCATCCTTCATTTAAATTGCAGATAGGGAACTCGGTAATTAAATGAAACATCAGTTACCATTGAAATGTATAATATTAGATATTTCAGCCAAGGTGTTGTTCCATCGGCTAAATGTAAGCCTTTCCAGTGTCCTGGTACTGAGGTCAGCCCGACTGGTTCTCTGGTGCAGTGGGGGGACTGGCCTTGCAGGCAATCATCAAGTGGTTGAGCCGGGCCAACACCTTGGAACCCAGTCTGCTGGTCTGAGACTTCACAGACGACCGTGGATCCATCCATTCCCTGTAGAAAACCAAATTGTTCCATTACATAACAAGAGTGTGTGTGTGTTTGAGACGTTAGTTATGACAAGACCAGTTGCTCAGTGGGTGGAAAGGGAAGTGTTTGGTGTGTTCTCCAGGAGGTGGTGGGAAGGGAA
>JACXGK010012837.1:0-13754 GCA_016801125.1 Novumbra hubbsi | reverse complement strand
GACGTGGTCGGTGGGCAGGCGAAGGTCGGTAACGGGAACTCAAGAGACAAGCAAGGTACTGGGCTGGGGCTAGGAAACAAGGACTATGAAACGCTGGATTCGCTGTACTGGACAAGACGATCTGGCACTGCCAGCTGGGGACACAGGGACTAAATACACTGAGGGTAATTGGAACTAGACAACACCTGGTGGGGGGGGGGGCGGAGACAAGGGAACAGGTGAAACCCATCAGGGCGTGACATGGTTATATCACTCAGGACGTGTGCTGTCACTAAAGGGTATTTCCTTTGGTAACAATAGCAGCAATCCTACATCTGAAACAAATCATTCTATGCTTCCATGTTATGTCTATATGTTGCAATGGATCAGCGTTGCACCAATTTGGAACAGATAATGCTGGAGGCTTTCAGAATCTTTCCAGGCAGCCTGCAGGGCCAGCCCCAACCCTACACACCTGCCTTCAATTCATACCTCATCTGGGGAGGTATTTAAGGGGTCCCCAGATGCAGCTTGGAGCAGAGGCCAAAAGCAAGGAGAAAGAAAATGTGAATGCAGGTAAATGTGGCTGATGTAGGAGATAGAAGAGCATTTCCCCTAAAACCAAACTGGGAGGCCACCCCAGAGACAAAGCCGCCTCCCCATAAAAGTCTGTTTGTCTTGTGAGTTTGATTTCCCATCAATCCTCACCGTTCTCATTTAGTTAATACAGTGCCATAGAGGGGCCAGAACACACCTTATGTACCTGTTCCCTGTGCATCTCCCGTTACAACACGCAACAACCCAAACAGCTTTCCATCACTTGGAGTACTAGGATGTCAGTGTGTGTAAGGTAGCGCTTTCCCCCAGAACACTACGAGAGAGTTGCAGACTAACCAGAATGGTAGTGATTCATGGTGATTTTACTAAACTGATTTATTAATGGATCGTACACTGTATATGTCTAGTTTAGTATTGAGCTTAATGAACACAGCACTTAGTTCTGGTGGAAAGACCAAACCTGTTACCTACAGTCCAGTGGTTATGAAGCGTCTGTGTGGTGTGGCGAGACCACTTGTTACACCCAGAGGACCAGGTGTTGCTATAATGTTTTGGTTTTTGGATCATTCTTCCTAATTGTTAACATGTTGCAATGGGCGACCAAGTGAGCTGCATGCGTTTTTCCTTTTGGTATTCCTGTGCACGAGGGTTTCGATTTGCTTCACTCGTTTTCTTTGTTTAACGAGCTTGTTGTTAGCTGGAATGTTTTTTTAACTGACAGTTTTTGTTTTGCATTGTTTATTGTACATCAGAGCCGAATGCATGTAGTGTAACACTGATCCAGAATGTACTCCTCTCTGGTCGGACATTTAATTAATTGTCTGTATTTAGGGAGATCATGGCTGAGGTTTCCTTTGTTAAAGTCCCTGAGGACAATAACTAAAACGTTTGCCTGCTCCACACACTGGTCAGCGGGCATGCACTGTGCCTCTTGCACGTTGGCCTACGTGGAATGTAAATACAGACCAGAATGAATGGAACTGACCGGTGTAGAAGGGTCTACAGTTGATGTAGAATGATTCCAGATCCGTAGAACAGTGCTGTTGCGATATGTTACGTCATTACATCAGCCACTGTTGGTGTAAAAACAGATACCTCCACCTTTCGTTTTGCTGGAGAGAACAGTGTTGCGATCCGCTCTGAAGCTGCAGCGTGGAGTCCACACAGCCATGTTTCCTAAAAAATAAAACAGAATAAATAAAAGTCTCCTTTCCTGCCAGTAGCTGAAGTTCATCCTGTTTGTTGCACAGCAAACACACATTGGAAAGGAATTATTCCAAGTAACGGTGTGCGATGTTGCTCCGTACAAACGCACCGGTACGTTTCCCTCTTCTGCATTTCGCTGCATGAACAGAGGTGACGTCCAGTAATTCCACTGATGTTCCCAGGAATGCAGAAACTAAAATCTGCTGGAGTTGTTTCTCTGATGTTTATGAGCTCATCTGGTGAAAGAGCTCTGGTTATCATAGCAGACTTGAATGCTTAAAACTACCTAGCTAAGTGCATACTATTTACATCTTCTATGTGTTATGTTTTCTTATTGAAAGGGAATTTCAGCTTTTGTGTATTGCCTTGGTTCCCTGAAGGATGGAATGATGTACGGAACCTCAAGGGTCCCACACATTTTGGCAGAAGTGAACAGCAGAGCAGAATCAATTTAGTTATGGCCCGGCTTTATCTCTTGGATGCTGGGTTTATATTGTGTTTGCGTGTGATGTTGCATTTCCCTTGGTGTGTTGTACTTTGTTCCCAATCTTTGGAAATAACTTTTATTTATTAATCAATATGTATACACCTCCGCTAACTGGATGTCCAGGAGAGAGTATCTAAAGGAGACAAACCATTGGGCACAAAGAAAGAAAATGTACGGGATCACAAAATAACTACCTGAAAGTATTATTATATAAAATGCTCTCTTTAGTTTTCCTTGCCATATGTTTACAAACAGCATCCTGTGCCAGATGTAATGAACACAGCCTGGTATTTTCACAGTTATCCATTAGTGTTACCTTCCAGACTTGGGGTGCGTCAGTTTTCTTGGAGAGATGCACCTCAAACACAGCTGTCTGGTGCTCTGTCACATGCATGGGCTTCAGATGGGAAACAAACCTCAGAGGCTCATCTGAGAAAGAAAGAGCTGAAAGAAAGTTGTTTTGAAGTCTGCTTCTACTCAGAAATAAACCACAGAGACTGATTGGGAATCTAATAGAGGAAGGGTGTTCTGCCACCGTGTGCCACTATTTCAACTCAATGCCAGACCTTATCTACAAAATAGCAAAATATATAGAGAAATACAGTAAAGATCAAACTGCTGGGAGAGTACACACACACTAGAAAATAAATACTATGAGTATTACTAAACATCATTTTAAACATTTGCAGGGGTGATTCCAGGGTGTTTTAAAACAAAACATGACATTAGAAATAAATTGGTACTACAGAAAATACAAAAATAAATTACGATCTTACAAGTGAATCCAGCAAGACTAGCAGCTACTACGGGCAGAACTAATAGGAACAATTACAAGAAAACTAAAATGAAGGGAACACATACAGTGGGGCAAAAAAGTATTTAGTCAGCCACCAATTGTGCAAGTTCTCCCACTGAAAAAGATGAGAGGCTTGTAATTTTCATCACAGGTACACTTCAACTATGACAGACAAAATGAGAAAAGAAAATCCAGAAAATCACTTTGTAGGATTTTTAATAAATTTAATTGCAAATTATGGTGGAAAATAAGTACTTGGTCAAGAACAATAGTTTATCTCAATACTTTGTTGTATAACCTTTGTTGGCAATGACAGAGGTCAAACGCTTTCTGTAAGTCTTCACAAGGTTGTAACACACTGTTGCTGGTATTTTGGCCCATTCCTCCATGCAGATCTCCTATAGAGCAATGATGTTTTGGGGCTGTTGCTGGGCAACACAGACTTTCAACTCCCTCCAAAGATTTTCCATGGGGTTGAGATCTGGAGACTGGCTAGGCCACTCCAGGACCCTGAAATGCTTCTTACGAAGACACTCCTTCATTGCCCGGGCGGGGTGTTTGGGATCATTGCCATGCTGAAAGACCCAGCCACGTTTCATCTTCAATGCCCTAGCTGATGGAAGGAGGTTTTCACTCAAAATCTCACGATACATGGCCCCATTCATTCTGTCCTTTACACAGATCAGTTGTCCTGGTTCCTTTGTAGAAAAACAGCCCCAAAGCATGATGTTTCCACCCCCATGCTTCACAGCAGGTATGGTGTTCTTTGGATGCAACTCCGCATTCTTTGTCCTATAAACACGACAAGTTGAGTTTTTACCAAAAAGTTATATTTTTGTTTCATCGGACCATAAGACATTCTCCCAATCTTCTTCTGGATCATCTAAATGCTCTCTAGCGAACTTCAGACGAGCTTACTGATGGTAGGCTTTGTTACTTTGGTCCCAGCTCTCTGCAGGTCATTCACTAGGTCCCCCTGTGTTGTTCTGGGATTTTTGCTCACCGTTCTTGTGATCATTTTGACCCCACGGGGTGAGATCTTGCGTGGAGCCCCAGATCGAGGGAGATTATCAGAGGTCTTGTATGTCTTTCATTTCCAAATAATTGCTCCCACAGTTGATTTCTTAACACCAAGCTGCTTACCTATTGCAGATTCAGTCTTCCCAGCCTGGTGCATGTCTACAATTTTGTTTCTGGTGTCCTTTGACAGCTCTTTGGTCTTGGCCATATTGGAGTTTGGAGTGTGACTGTTTGAGGTTGTGGACAGGTGTCTTTTATACTGATAACAAGTTCAAACAGGCGCCATTAATACAGGTAACTAGTGGAGGACAGAGGAGCCTCTTAAAGGAGAAGTTACAGGTCTGTGTGAGCCATAAATCTTGCTTGTTTGTAGGTGACCAAATACTTATTTTCCAACATAATTTGCAAATAAATTCATTAAAAATCTTACAATGTGATTTTCTGGATTTCTTTTCTCTTTTTGTCTGTCATAGTTGAAGTGTACCTGTGATGAAAATTACAGGCCTCTCTCATCTTTTTCAGTGGGAGAACTTGCACAATTGGTGGCTGACTAAATACTTTTTTGCCCCACTGTAAATTTCACATTGGGTCTCGATGAAGGAAATCTATTAATGATTAAAACATTTGCTGTACATTGTGTAAATCGTTGAGAACAAAATACATAACAACAGCCAATAGAAACCAAAATCACCAAACGATGTAGGGCTGGATTCAAAGCACTCCCAAAAATTTTTAACAATTGAAATCAGAGGCGGCTGTTTCAACTTGCGTGAATTTCACTCTCAGTAGTGTGTATTGCCCCCACATGCCTGTATGCATTCCCGACAACGTCTGGGCATGCTCCTGATAAGAACGCTGATGGTGTCCTGGGGGATGTCATGTCCTGGCTGGGAGCCCCTAGCCCACTCTATGCTTTGGGGCTCGCAGTCAGGGCATGCCACCTAGAGAGGCCTCTGGCCCTCTCTATGCTGCTGTGGGCTCCCCAGTCAGAGCAGCTGTGTTCAGTTGACTCTGATTGGGGAGCCTACTTAGGTTAGGCTACAGCCACACATTAGGTGTGGTTGATTGTTTGTTTGTGTTTCACAACTTCACGGTTTGTCCTTTGTTTAATTCCTTATATTCAGTGTATACGCTACACGTTTCTTTGTACATCGTTTTATGTTTGTTAGCACCTTTCATTTACGTATACAGTTCGTGTAGTTTTGTTTTGTGTTTAAGGATTAAATCACCTTTTCTTTATAAAATGTCTGCTTTTGGTTTCGCCATGCACAACAGCCGTGACAGAATCAACCACCTACAGAAACCAGCAGCATTCGACGAGCAGCATCGGGGGAGAGTGGAGCAGGTTGGGGGACTGGGGATCTGACTCTCTCTCCTCTGACGATTCAGGGGCTGAATACGATGACTGGGATCTTCCATATGATGATCCAGGCTGGGGTGTCAGCAGGAGGTGGAGAAGTCCACCTTTAACCCGGGATCCATGGGTTTCCTCGGCACCCAGCCCAGCTACTTCCCAGGGGCCCCCCCCAATTTTCTTGGGGGGGTGCTAGTGGGGTCTCCCTGGGAGGAGAGGCTGGTGTCTGATTGGAGATCCCGACAGTCTAGTACATGTCCCTGTCTGCGCTGACCGTGGGCTCCCGCCTGTCTCCCTGGGAAGGGAGCAGGCTAGCCAGGCATACCAGGTTGGGGCCTGGTAAACAGGCAGCCCGTGGGAAAGCGCCTGCTCGTCGCACCAACAATGCCCCGGGCCCTGGGAAGCGAACAGCTGTCGCTCCAGGGTCCGCTAGGATTACCACCGGTGCCAGAGCACCTGAGTCACGTCCGGCCCTCGTCCCAGCACATGCTCCACGACCAGCCCACGTCCCTGCACCTGCTTCACGTCCGAACCACATCCCAGCACCTGCTCCGCGACCGGTCCACTTCACAGCACCTGCTCCACGTCCGGCCCTCGTCCCAGCACATGCTCCACGACCGGCCCACGTCCCAGCACCTGCCCCACGTTAGACTGTTGTTGTTCCGTTGCCTGCTCCCAGGGCCAGTCCTCCGTTGCCAGCTCCCAGAGCTAGTCCTCCGTTGCCTGCTCCCAGAGCTAGTCCTCCGTTGCCTGCTCCCAGGGCCAGTCCTCCGTTGCCAGCTCCCAGAGCAGTCCTCCGTTGCCTGCTCCCAGGGCCAGTTTCCCGTGTCCTGCTCCCAGGGCCAGTTTCCCGTGTCCTGCCCCCAGGGCAAGTTTGCCGTGCCCAGCTGAGACGCCGCCCCTGCCGTGCCCAGCTGAGACGCCGCCCCTGCCGTGCCCAGCTGAGACGCCGCCCCTGCCGTGCCCAGCTGAGACGCCGCCCCTGCCGTGCCCAGCTGAGACGCCGCCCCTGCCGTGCCCAGCTGAGACGCCGCCCCTGCCGTGCCCAGCTGAGACGCCGCCTCTCCCGTGCCCAGCTGAGACACCGCTGCTGCCTCCCCCGGATGAGGAGCCACCGCCGTTGCCCACCCTCCCCACCTTGTTGTACTCTTGCGGCCTGAAGGGCGGGCTTTGGGGGGGGGCTCTGTCATGTCCTGGCTGGGAGCCCCTAGTCTACTCTATGCTTTGGGGCTCGCAGTCAGGGCATGCCACCTAGAGAGGCCTCTGGCCCTCTCTATGCCGCTGTGGGCTCCCCAGTCAGAGCAGCTGTGTTCAGTTGACTCTGATTGGGGAGCCTACTTAGGTTAGGCTACAGCCACACATTAGGTGTGGTTGATTGTTTGTTTGTGTTTCACAACTTCACGGTTTGTCCTTTGTTTAATTCCTTATATTCAGTGGATACGCTACACGTTTCTTTGTACATCGTTTTATGTTTGTTAGCACCTTTCATTTACGTTTACAGTTTGTGTAGTTTGTTTTGTGTTTAAGGATTAAATCTTTATAAAATGTCTGCTTTTGGTTTCGCCATGCACAACAGCCGTGACAGGGGATCTCCTCCCAGACTTGGATTAGGGCATCAGTGAGCTCCTGGACCGTCTGTGGCACTAATTGACGTCGTCAAATGCACCAACAAATAATGTCCCAGAGGTTCTCAATTGGATTCAGGTCTGGGGAACATGAGGGCCAGTCAATGGCATCAGTGCCTCCGTCATCCATTAACTGCCTACACTGGCCACACAAGGCCACGCACTGCACCAGCATGAGGTCTGAAGATGAGTCTGAGGATTGCATCCCTGGACCTAACAGCTGTCAGACCTCCACATGCTAGCCAACAAACCCTGTGCGACCCTCCAAAGATAAGCCTTCCCACACCATCACTGATCCACTGCCAAAACGATCATGCTGGAGGATGTTGCAGGCAGCATAACGTTCCCCACAGCGTCTTCAGACTCTTTCATGTCTGTCACATGTGTACCTGATATGAAAAGAACGGGGCGCCAATGGCGGAGCTGCCAATTCTAGTGTTCTCTTGCACATACCAATCAAGTTGCATGGTGCTGGTCTGTGAGCTTGTCTCACTAAAGGACGTTGGGCACTCATGCCAACCTCATGTCTGTTTCATGCAAATCAGTAGCCTGCTTGAGGTCATTTTGTAGGGTTCCTCCTGTTTCTCTACGCACAAAGGAGCAGATACTGGTCCTGCTGCTGGGTTGATCTCTTTTTCTGGCTCTGTCCACCTTTCCTTGTGTAACTGCCATCTCCTGGTATTTCCACTATCCTCTTGAGACTGTACTGGAAGACACAGCAAACCTTCTTGCGATGACTAGGTCCAGGAGGCGCTGGACTGCATGTGCAACCTGAATGGGCTGAAAGCACCACCTCATCCTACCAGTGGTGACACGGACACCAGCAAAAACACAACATTTGAGAAGAATCAATCAGGAAGGATAAGGAGAGAGCTTTTGTCTGTGGCCAACACCTGCATTCCTGTTTTATGGGTAGTTTTGTTGTTGCCTTGCCAGTGAACCTGTTGTCATTTTCATTCGCACCCAAACAGGGTACATTGATTGATAATCGCTCATGCTTGCTAACTAGACACATTGATAACTCTAATGTATAATTGACTTGGTGTTACACTGTGATGATTATGTGTTCCCTTTTCTGAGCAGAGTATAATGTGCTTCTATCCCAATTCCTTTTGAGACAGCCTCAGGGAGCCATCTTTCAACCCAGCGGTTACCAACAGTGAGCCTGGCTGAGAGGGTCTCGTCTCCAACCCTCAGGATGTATGTGCCCATTTCCTCTAGCCCACTGGAGATGCACAACATGTGCTTAGTTCTCGTTGGCTTCTGCTCGTGTTTCCCCAGAGAGTACTGGATGCCTAACAACTCTGTGCCTTACATCACAAACAGCACACACATGAAGACACTAACACTCACTAAGGGCATACACAGGAAAAACTATGGCTCCAGACATGACAGAACTTCCAACAACTTCTCTTCAAGTAAGTCACAGTGTGTTGGAAAACTTTTGTAACACTTTACCTGAAGTGCTCATAGCTTGTCCTAACATGACATGTCAGTGGCCGATGGGCATGTGTTGTTCTTTTTTGTTACATGTATCACGCATACGACACATTGTCCAGTCTTGTAAGCCGACAACTGCCTTCCCCAATGCTTTGTTTCTGATGTTGGGATGCAAGCAAAAGTAGATTTCAAAAGGAGTACTAACTAAAAACGACAGTTCATTGTGAGTACAGTGCAAAGACCATACTCCTGCTCTAAAAGTGGTAATGCAGTTTGATATACCTTTAGATTATAACTATGGTTCTTGATGGAACCCTTCATTGAGATTGATGGAAATTGATTTTCACCCATTTAGATTAATTTCAAAAGGTCTACAAATGAATTTAATATATAAAGATAGTATTACAATTACTGTAAAAGTATCAAAGATAAAACGTCTCCAGAAGCGCCATGGTCACTAATCAACCGCAACTGTTCCCCATTTCCCTGTCATGTACGCTATCCTGTTGTGTGTGAACATGCCACGGTCACTAATCACCCTGACCTGTTCCCCATTTCCCTGTGATGTACGCTATCCTGTTGTGTGTGAACGCACCACGGTCACTAATCCCCCTCACCTGTTCCTGATTACCCTGTGATGTACGCTATCCTGTTGTTGTGAACGCACCACGGTCACTAATCCCCCTCACCTGTTCCTGATTACCCTGTGATGTACGCTATCCTGTTGTTGTGAACGCGCCACGGTCACTAATCCCCCTCACCTGTTCCTGATTACCCTGTGATGTACGCTATCCTGTTGTTGTGAACACACCACGGTCACTAATCCCCCTCACCTGTTCCTGATTACCCTGTGATGTACGCTATCCTGTTGTTGTGAACGTGCCACGGTCACTAATCCCCTCACCTGTTCCTGATTACCCTGTGATGTACGCTATCCTGTTGTTGTGAACGTGCCACGGTCACTAATCCCCTCACCTGTTCCTGATTACTCTGTGATGTACGCTATCCTGTTGTGAACGCACCACGGTCACTAATCCCCTCACCTGTTCCTGATTACCCTGTGATGTACGCTATCCTGTTGTTGTGAACGTGCCACGGTCACTAATCCCCTCACCTGTTCCTGATTACCCTGTGCCAAATCTTCCCCTTCTTCCCAGCGTCTGTGTGTGTTATTGTTACTTGTCGTGTGTTTGGCTGTATGCCACCTTTACTTAAAACCTGTGTTGCACTCCGCTCAACGAAACAGATTCTGGAATGCACTGCCCCAGTGTTAAAACTCCCAAGTGAGGCAGAGGGGTGGGGGGCATGGTTTAGCTCACCCAGAGCCCTCATTGCTGCAGTGGATTGACAAAGTGTAGGTGATGTTTAAGACTTCCATAACACTTTTTTTTTTATAATGTAAAAACAGTTGCAGTTGTAGACCCAGTTAACATTTCCTAGAGCGATACAGACAAAAGCGCAACTGATGTGGAAAGTTCCTCAGACGGGGCCCCACAAAGCAGCAAGAAATCACATTCCAAGATGAAAAGCATCTAATGAAATAGGTTGGGGCCTGGGCCCTGTTTGTTCCCTCTGTCTCCCTCAACAGATGTATGCAGCTCCCTCGCCTGACGGCAGACAACATCCTGTATGGTCCTCCGGGAGGCTGCAAGACCCCCCTAATCCAACATCAGTGGAGGATCATCAGTGCCGCCAAGCAGGTGATATGGGAGACGAGGAACGTCAGGGTCTACCACCACCAGGACCAACCGCGGATCGTCCTGAGGAGGAGAATCTTCATCCTCCTCAGGGACTACGCCATCCTGAATTTCAACCATAAACCGGACACTGCCAGAGCCACGTGGGGGGTGAAGAAATGGAAAGACGTCACCATCTAGGACAGCCCCCCCCATGTGGCTCCCATCACAACAAAGGCTCCGTCCTCAAAGACCAGATGGCGTCCCCGTCCAGCAACCTCATCGCCCCCAACCCAGGACCCCGGACACCGGACACCAGCACTGCCACCATCACCACACCCGCACCAGGATCACGTTCCAGCATCAAGCCCGGGCTCCAGGGGTACACCAGACCAATACCCCTACACAAGGACCCGGAGAGGAGCAGCACACCTCACCAAATGGGAAGTACACTGCACCGTCCCTCCACATGTCCCCCACAGACATTCACCCTTAGTTTGTCCCCTACCCTCCTCTACACCCCCCCACTATCCCTCTCCCCAGGGTACCGGTCCCGAGCCACCACCCAGGCCAGGCGCCTTCCACCACCACCCGGACCTGTACCCAGCCCTCGGAGAGGAACCCACCCACCCGCAAAGACCTACCCCCCCCCCCTGCCGGACACTGCAAGAGCTTCCCATCACAAGCAAGACCCACCAGACACAGCACCACCGCCACCACAGAAGCCCTGCTACAGACACCAGCCGTCCCTGGAGGAGGGGATCCCTCCTTGAATTGCTCCTCCCGAGATTTCTTCCCTTGGATTTTCTCAAGAGTTTTTGTGCGAGAGTTTTTCCTCGTTTTCCTGGAGGGTTTAGGTTGGAGCAGGTCTTCAAGGAAGACTGTACAGCACCCCACAACTTCAAACATGGACTTTTAAATAATCACATTGTATGTAAAGATGTTTTCATTCCATGTTGGTGAATTGGTGGAAGTTTTAACAGTCGAATGAATACACTGTAAATAATTTTGGTAAAACCAAATTTTACAATTTGACTGATCTTGAACTCTTATCTCTGAACCCTATGTCCAGATGTGCGGTTTTGATAGAGACCCATCCAAATATTTGTATTTTAATATTTTAGATTCCAAAATTGTATTAAAGGTGAAAATGGTAAACTTTCTTGTGACTTGTGTGATGTGCAGCGAAATGCGGAACAAAGCGCAGGAGTTGGAAAAAAATAGTTTTATTTCCCTGTTCAAAATAAGGCACGAAAACAAACGTTGTGTACGTTAAAATGACAACGAAAGAGGATCTCCAAAATGACAACATAGAACACGATCACACGTAACAATAACCAACACTGAACAGGACGCACACAGGCAAATATATACTGAGACAAACAAGCAACAGGTGTGCGCAATGAGGAGGTTTATTCGTGAAGACATGGGACACCACAAACAATCAACACAAAAGGAGGGGACAGGGGAACGGTGGCAGCTAGAGAGCCGATGCCGCCGAACGCAGGACCCTGCCCGAGCGAGGAGGGGGCACGTCCCCAGAAAGAGACGTGACAAATTGAGACATTACCTAAACAAAACAAAGGATGTGCTTATGTTTAATAGGCACTGTATAATGAATCTCATGCATACCCATATTATATAGAAAAGGTTTAATGTAGAAACATGCACACTCACTACAGACATTCACTGCACTGCATTGGTATCTGGCTTCGTAATGATATACTCCAATAGCTCCTCACCATCTGTGGGAGGTCATTTTTCCACCCATAATTCATTCTACTATATCTGTATTACATTATATCCTTGCCTGCACTCTATTGTAAACTGGGTTGTTTAAATTCTTCATTCTTCATCATTCCTTTGTCCGAGAACTTGGCATAACAAAGCTCTTTGGGGCCACATTTACTATGTATTCTACACGTTTTTCAATGTATTAAATTGATGCTTTGAACTGAAGGGTGTTTTTTACATTTTAACTTTTTATTAGCAATTATTTTCACCATGTCTCACTTGGAAAACAGATTTATTTCAATTAAACTAACCTCTTAAACAAGAAGCATAGACTGCATGCAACTGTGGGAATCAATCCCGCAAACCTGGCGTTACAAGCACCGTGCTCCACCAACTAAACTGCACAGGCTCACAAATACATCTTCACATTCTTTCCTATTCCAGACATTGTCGCCTGCCCACCTCTACTTCCGCTTTCTTCTTCATTCCCTGGAGCTTCTTGAGGATGCCTCTGAAGTCTGTAAAATCGTGTTCAGCACAGAGCCTCTCATAGTACTTTTTGTCTGCCCTAGAAAAGATCTTCTAAATCTCTTCCCTCATGGGAGGCTTCTTCCTTTCCTTCTTGCCTGCAAGGACACATCTGCAATTTAGTGGTGGTTGAGAGTTTTGTACAGGTTAACATGGATATTGAAAATGGAAGGCAATCACTACATTTGGCAACGTCATTGGTGTTTCCCTCGCAATGTAGTCAGAGCAGCGCTTTGTCACTGCCAAATTGCGATCCCACAAAAAAAAGATAGTTTTAGAAAAGAGTCGGTTTTTTTTACCAAGATAAGCACTGTTTATCATAGCCTCAGTGACCTGCACCCTTTCGTTTGAAGGGTCAGGTTACTGACTGAGGTCATAGAAACCTAACTAGCTGTGTCTGTGCATGCGTACGTTTGTGTTGAACTGTCAGTAAGTGGCTAACACATCTATATATATATAAAACAGGTATACATCGTCTGAGCAAAAATCTAAAGTAATAATCTAGCTAGCAAGCAAAATGTCACAGCTCAATAAATAAAATCAACTGCAATAGTGGTAGTGCAATTTGGTAGCAACAATAAAACCAAACATTTCTTTGTATATATATATATATATATATGTTTATTTATAAATGTATATTTATTTATATATGTAAGTGTGTATGTTTGTATAAGTATATATGCAGTGGAGTCTTTTTTTATCACCTGCTGATTTCGTACGTTTGCCCACTGACAAAAGAATTATCAGTCTATAATTTTATTTACACAGTGAGAGACAGAATATCAACAGAAAGTCCAGAAAAAATGTATTTCAAATAAATTATACATTGATTTGCTCTTACTCTTACTTACTCTTACTTACATTTTGACCCCCCAACAATGAGCAAGATTTCTGGCTCCCAGGTGTCTTTTATACAGGTAAGGAGTGGTCCTAATCTCAATTTGTTACCTGTATAAAAGACACCTGTCCTCAGAAGCAATTAATCAGATTCTAAACTCTCCACCAAGGCCAAGACCAAAGAGCTGTCCAAGGATGTCAGGGACAAGATTGTAGACCTACACAAGGCTGGAATGGGCTACAAGACCATCGCCAAGCAGCTTGGTGAGATGTTTACAAAAGTTGGTGCAATTGTTCGAAGGAAGAAACACAAAATAATCTCCCTCGGTCTGGGGCTCCATGCAAGATCTCACCTCGTGGAGTTTCAATGATCATGAGAACGGTGAGGATTCAGCCCAGAACTACACAAGGTGAGATCTTGCATGGAGCCCCAGACCGAGGGAGATAATTTTGTATATATATATATATATATATATATATAGAGAGAGATTTATTGTGTGTATGGTGTAAATTT
>JACXGK010012835.1:0-13732 GCA_016801125.1 Novumbra hubbsi | reverse complement strand
AGTAGTTAATGCCACGCATCACTCTCAGGGTTCCTCGTTCTAACGTACCGCAGTAGTTAATGCCACGCATCACTCTCAGGGTTCCTCGTTCTAACGTACCGCAGTAGTTAATGCCACGCATCACTCTCAGGGTTCCTCGTTCTAACGTACCGCAGTAGTTAATGCCACGCATCACTCTCAGGGTTCCTCGTTCTAACGTGCCGCAGTAACTTTCAGCACACAAACAACAACAACGTGTTTGTCCCAACACCTAATTAAAGTTCTCTGGACCATATCACATCACTCCACCGTCCTGCAGGAAGAAGCTGGACCGCAGCGGTCAGGAGTGTCCCAACAACGCCACTCATGTCTGGTTCTAATCCCATAATAATTCAATAGTCCCATTAAACATCTGCTTCACAGACGGGTTCCTTTCCTCCTTCCCCCCCCCCCCCCCCCCCCCCCGAGAGTTTAATTTACCTACACATCAATCACATTATAATGACACATTATAACCAAATTACAATACAGAGACGTCGCATCCATGCGTCCCAAATGGGTTGCTAATCCACGTCTAGTGCACTGCCCCGGACCAGAGCCCATAGAGAATGAGGAGGCATTTTGACACGGAGGAAAACATGCGTGTCTGGAAGTCATTTAGGCTCCTGCAGGGAGTTACTGTGAAGCTGTCAATCCCACCTCAGCTCAGAGACAAGCCCTTAATGAGAAACTGATAGAGAACAAACTAACTATATCTGAATGTTTGGAGCCAACGGGCTGAAATGACAACACTAATTTAGATTGTGGCAAGTCATTTTCACTGTGGCTAAAGAATTAAAACTGAGGAGGGGAAATCAGGCCCCACTGGTCTCGAAAATAACGAGAACAAGACGTGGTTACGAATGTTTAAGTGTAATGTAGGGTTATTTAAAGTCATGAAGGGTCACAGGGGGTCAAGTGGGAAGGCGTGTGTGGATGAGCATGTGACATCCCCGGGTCATTACGTCATGGAAGCCGGGGTCAGCATGTGACATCCCCGGGTCATTACGTCATGGAAGCAGGGGTCAGCATGTGACATCCCCGGGTCATTACGTCATGGAAGCAGGGGTCAGCATGTGACATCCCCGGGTCATTAAGTCATGGAAGCAGGGGTCAGCATGTGACATCCCCGGGTCATCACGTCATGGAAGCAGGGGTCAGCATGTGACATCCCCGGGTCATTAAGTCATGGAAGCAGGGGTCAGCATGTGCCATCCCCGGGTCATTGCGTCATGGAAGCAGGGGTTATTGCATGTGACATCCGCAGGTCATTAAGTCATGGAAGCAGGGGTTATTGCATGTGACATCCCCAGGTCATTAAGTCATGGAAGCAGGGGTTATGGCATGTGACATCCCCGGGTCATTAAGTCGTGGAAGCAGGGGTTATTGCATGTGACATCCCCAGGTCATTAAGTCATGGAAAGAGGGGTTATTGCATGTGACATCCCCAGGTCATTAAGTCGTGGAAGCAGGGGTTATTGCATGTGACATCCCCAGGTCATTAAGTCATGGAAAGAGGGGTTATTGCATGTGACATCCCCAGGTCATTAAGTCATGGAAGCAGGGGTTATTGCATGTGACATCCCCGGGTCATTAAGTCTTGAAAGCAGGGGTTAGTGCATGTGACATCCCGGGTCATTAAGTCATGGAAGCAGGGGTTTTTGCATGTGACATCCCGGGTCATTAAGTCATGGAAGCAGGAGTTATTGCATGTGACATCCCCGGGTTATTAAGTCATGGAAGCAGGGGTTATTGCATGTGACATCCCCAGGTCATTAAGTCATGGAAGCAGGGGTTATTGCATGTGACAAAAAAGAAGAACGACTTCACCGAAGATCCAGTCAAACTATGTTTTTTCTGTAGCCAGTCTACTGTAATTTTTTGATTTAATAGATGCTTTAACAGTGCGGCATTCAGAATATGACACCTGTTACAATAGTATTGCAGTGTTACAATAGTATTCAGCATTATCTATTAAACGTTGGACTCCCAGCCCCCGGCAGAATGAACGAAAGAACGCAATGACTTGAAAAAAATATTATTGAATTTTTCATTCCTAGTCAGTAGATCAGAACTTCCCATCACCAACTTACAATAGCTGTCACAAAAGTAAGTGGTTAAAACCGAGGCTATAGTGTTCGTGATTTAAGCAATAAAGGCGCTGCGTTAATTGCGCTGAATTATTTTAACGTGTCAAACGTTTCAAATTGATCGCAAAAGATGAGCGCATCAACTCCCCCGGCCCTGACGTTATGACAAAGGTCCATGACAGGTCACACGTCGTCTGCCATTGCTCACCCAGGAACAGAATCTGTTGGTGTGAAGATATAAGTTATAAGCGGTTATAAGACTGACCCAAGTCGTAGGCCATGAAGTCGGAGGAGAAGCACTTGGCTCCGTAGCTCATGGACGTGTCGTTGTGAGTATTCCCTCCAAACACCAGCATGGTTCCGCTGATGATGACCGCCGCGTGAAGGTACCGGAAGAACCCGCTGTCCTTTAGGATTGTCCTGGAGAAGCACGGAGGATCATTGAGAACATAAGAAGTCATACAAACCTAAAAGTCTGAAACAGGATATTACAGATTATGTGGTGCCCCGATTTGAGGTGAATAGTAGTGCACTATACAAGAAACAGGATTTCACACGACCCAAATATTATCAGACATAAGGATTACAGCGGTCAGGCCCATATAGCAATTACCGCGGTCAGGCCCATATAAGGATTACTGATGTCAGGCCCATATAGCGATTACCGCGGTCAGGCCCATATAAGGATTACTGTTGTCAGGCCCATAAAAGGACTACTGTTGTCAGGCCCATAAAGGATTACTGTTGTCAGATCCACAAAAGGATTAATGCTGTCAAGCACATAAGGATTATTCCAGTCAGGTCTACATAAGGATTACTCCAGTCAGGTCTACATAAGGATTACTCCAGTCAGGTCTACATAAGGATTACTCCAGTCAGGTCTACATAAGGATTACTCCAGTCAGGTCTACATAAGGATTACTCCAGTCAGGTCTACATAAGGATTACTCCAGTCAGGTCTACATAAGGATTACTCCAGTCAGGTCTACATGAATAATGAGATGATTGATGAGATGATTACCCCAGACAGGACTTTGGTTTTGAAGACTTTGTGACACCGTTTGTTTACAGTACAACCTTTTTAAAGTATTTGCAATATAAACTGCTCACATATCAAACCCAGATGAACTGTACATTGTGAAATTATTGAGAACAAAATGACGTAACAGCGGTCAATGGACACCATAATCACCAACCGACTGAGGGCTGGATTCAAACTCAAAATCTAAGTAAACAGATTTATATCACAGATCGATCCATGTGTATGGCCCCAACATGCACGCGTACACTCCCGACAATGTCTGGGCAGGTTCCTGATGAAACATCCTGGGAAATCACAAACATGCACACCAGGAGCCCGCTGGAGGTCATTGCGTAGGGCTCTGGCAGTGCTCCTCCTGTTTCTCTTCAAACAAAGAAGGAGCCAGCAGTCCTGCTGCTGGGTTGATGCCCTTCTACAACCCTGTCCAGCTCTCCTTGCGTGACAGCCTGTCTCCTGTCTCCTGGTAATGCATCCGTGCCCTTGGCACTGTACTGGGAGACACAGCAAACTCTTTCACAATGGCACGTATGTATGTGCCACACTGGAGGAGACGGACTGCCTGTTCAGTACTACCTGAATGGGTTGCAGGAACCGCCTCATGCTAACATGACAAGGACACTAGCAAAACAAAAAACTAAAGAATAAATCAGTCAGTATGGATCAGGAGAGAGCATTTGTCTGTGGCCACCTACTGCAAAACCATTCCCCTTTTGGGGGTTGTCTTGCTATTGCCTCTCAAGTGCACCTGTTCTCACATTCATTTGCACCAAAACAGGTGATATTGCTTCACATTGCTTCACATTGCTTCACATTGCTTCACATTGCTTCACAATCACTTATGCTTCCTAACTGGACAGATTGTTTGGATTCTTCTCATACTTCGGGCAATGGCGTTAAAATGTTCACGTTTGATGACCCGCTGTAACCATAGCATGAAAACGTCATAGTGTCTTTGTTTGGTCAACCACATACCGACTGCTAGCCAGCAGAATTAAAGTCCATTCTCATCCCCCCATGTTGGATCCCACGTTTACATTTGGCGCGTACCAGATACGACTGGTGAGGTAAAGTGCATAGATTACACAAGCGGAAGCCCTGTGTTGCAATCAGCCATTTTGGGCTAACAGCAGGGTGAGGTAGAAGACACCGGTGGTTTAGTTGGTCAGCAGGCTGCAGTGACTCTCTAATAACGGTTTACGGTGGACCTGTGCAAACGGCCGGTACTAGAAATGCCCAGCGATCTACCCCTCAATTGGTCCGTGAACACACCCGCGTCTAGACTCCAGAGGCAGAACTCACCATCGACTGTGGTCCACGTCATACTTGTACAGGTCCCCAGACAGGCCGTACTTGTTAGCGTTCACAGCTTTATACCCTCCGTGGATGTAGATGGCTCTGGAGGAGGAGTCGAATACACTGCTGTGGCCGTAGCCTCCCTGCACCAGTGCTCCGTCCGTCACCACGGCACCCCACGTGTTCTTGGCTAAAACATCACAGAGGGGGTTAGGTCTGTAGTTAGTCACTGATGGGTCAGGTCTGTGTTACGAGGAAAGGAATACACATACAGTTGCACACGCAAAGTATTCACAGCACTTCACTTTCTCCAAATGTTCTTAAGTTACAGCACTATTCCCAAAATGAATTCACATGCTATACCCCATAATGACAAAGTGGAGAAAGGTTTGTTTAGTATTTTCTATAGATTGGCGCGGAAATTAAGAACGAAAATCAAGTGAAGCGCTGAGAATACTTTCTGGATACACTGTACTCACATTAATGATCTGTTTAGACAACTCAGTTAACCTCAAAGGGTTTGATCTACTGAAATAACGCCCTGAATTGAAAGCCCATCACAAAAAGCTCCACCCTAAGGTGGTACTGCTGGAGCTGCCTGGTAAAACTCTGTCCCCATCCTCAGTCTCACTCACCAATGTTGTACTCCTGGACCTGGCTGATGTACCCATACAGCGGGCAGTGTCCGAACACCACTAACATGACCGGACTACCACCTTCCAGCAGGGGGGGCACCATGTGGGCAGAGTGCCCCACCACCGCCCACTGTTCCTGGGCACGCGGGGAGAGGGACACCCAGGTTTGGTTCTGAATGTGGAACACCCACAGCTGGCTGGTCACATTGCCGGTGGCATCGATCTTCCCTCCGTACATGTAGATCTTCCCCTGGTGGAGAAGCCGGTTAGGACGGGCAACAACACGCCCGAGGTGGAATCGTGGTTAATCAGCATCCGGGTCACGGAGCAAATAAAACACTGGGTCAGACAGTACCTGGTGGTGAGCCAGAGAGTGCCCATATCGGGCCGTGACGGAGTTGACCGAGGGGTTGAGTGATAGCCAGCGCCTGGAGCTCAAGTTATACCTGGGAGGAAGACAGAATACAAGGCAGCTATGAAGAAATGTATTTATTTATGGCCAGAAGACAGAACATTAAACACAACTTCCATTGCTAAGTTATGATACTGACAAAAAGAGTGTTCACTGTCCAGTCTCTGATAACACATCATTAACCTCTCTAGATCGTATTTCGCCAACGTGGCTGAACAATACTCTACAGTTGTATTGGCGGCCGTGATTTACAGTGAAGACTTGGTTAGACTCACGAGAAATTCCAACATACCAAAGGCAGCGCCTCAAGAAATTTGTAAGAGATCATACAAATGGCTTTCAAAGAACTCTTTTGTGGAAGATCTTTTAAAAAAGTGTGTTGGTCTAATGTGCATGAGAAAGAGAACCCAGATGAAGCACTCAAAGTATTTGTAAAATTCGTCACACAAAGTGTGGAAAAAGACAAGCCTCCTGTTATTAAACTTTGGGAACTTTTAAAGCCCTCCTAGGTCAATGATGGACAAACACAAAACTGAATGGAGATCTTCCACAAATGTTGGCTATTTAACTGAAAATAAAACATACATCATACAACAAAAACAATATACAGTGTTTTTGGATTCCGTATTCAGATCCCATAACTTCCTCCACATATTGTTGTGTTATAAACTAAGAAATAAAATAAATCGACATCTAATATCCCATAATGAGAAAGCAAAAATCTAGTTTTAGGAAATAAAGCCTCAAGTACATAAGCATTCTTTGCCATAAGCGATTCTTTGCCACTGGAATTAATGCTCAGATGAATCCTGTGTCCTATGATGGTCCTTGAGACACCTGTTGTGGACAGGATCTAGAAAGGCACACAACCGTCTATATGAGGTCCCACACTTCATAGTGCCGGTCAGAGACCAGCCCACAAAGTCCAAGGGACTTTCTGCCGACCGCCAAGAGGTTTAAGACGTAGATCTTGACAAAGATATAAAAAATATGGATCAAGTATTGTACGTTCTGAGACGCGCAGTGGGCTTCTTCACAGAACAGAAGACCTTTAGAACAAAGACTCTTCTAGAACTAGCTGTCCGGCCAAACTAAGTAACCCAGTAAGTAGTGGCTTCAGGACAAGACCATGAATGTCCTGAAGTGGCACAGCCACTGAAAAATATGCACTGCATCTATATGTATATATATATAAATATAACAAAGTCAAGAAAAAATAAATAAATCACAATATGATAGGAAACCTTCCCATCAATAATTACAATTGCTATTCAATTAGGATGGAAACCCTCAGAAATGAAAAGACAACACTGAACCGTGATCCATAATTTCCTAAGAAAGGTGGAAATAAACAAACAGAACCAGCTAGCTACAAAGAAACATACAGAAACAGGTAGCTACAAAGAAACATACAGAACCAGCTAGCTACAAAGAAACATACAGGAACGGGTAGCTACAAAAAAACATACGGGACCAGGTTGCAACAAAGAAACATACAAAACCAAGTAGCTACAAAGAAACATACAAAACCAGGTAGCTACAAAGAAACATACAGGACCAGGTAGCTACAAAGAAACATACAAAACCAGGTAGCTACAAAGAAACATACAGGACCAGGTAGCTACACAGAAACATACAGGAATAGGTAGCTATAAAAAAACACATACAGGACAACGTAGTTAAAAAAACTGCTTAATATAAACAGCAATTTATATACGTACGCTTCAACCATCTGGTAGTCAGAGGAGTTGAAGACATAACCCCCGATGACCCACATGATCCCCTGGTCCACTACGGCCTTGTGGGAGGCCCGGGCCAGACTCGGATCGGTAAACTCCTCGTGCTGCCAGAAGGACGAGTTGGCTGGAACCGACACCATGCAGTCCGGACCTAGAGAGACGTAGAGGAAACCATATTCAGTAGGTCAAATCAAAGTTTCCCTGTTTAAACTATTTATATACATACACATATCAATGGGATTCACACTGACCAATCACAAAACAGGTGGCATACACCGCCCAACGGCCTCCCATGCTAGCATCATTAGGTGGCTAACACCTCCTGGTTGAAACTGAAGCTAATGAAGCTAATGAAGCTAATGAAGCTAATGAAGCTAATGAAGCTAATGAAGCTAATGAAGATAATGAAGCTAATGAAGCTAATGAAGCTAATGAAGATAATGAAGATAATGAAGCGAACATCCTGGTCCTGAGGCAGATTAAACATTTTCAAACCTACTGTTGAGGACTGACATGACAATGAAATAAATATACTGTAGTTGGGTGTTCTATGTACTTGAACGTCACATTGGAGGAATTACATCACCGGGCATTTTGTCATATCAACATGTGGCCAGCATGCTAGCTGTTCCCATAGGCAGTCAGGAGAGCAAACCTCAAGATGGTTACAATCCAAAACACATCATAATCGACAGATGTTTCAAGTCACTCAAGGTCACCAACTCTTCCATTGTTTTTGGCTTTAATGGGGGCCCAATTTATTTTATTAAGTATGACCCGCAATTTGCAAACTGAGCAATAACAGATATCATCCGATGGTGAGTACGCTGATAATATGACATGGTGATGTCGACGGTCTCTGTAAAGTGACAGAATCCTACGACGATGAACGTGGATGACCGTGGCAACTCTCAGCACTAGTCACCACAGTCAATGAGCCCGTTAGGAAACAATGGAGGCTTTCACTGTTGAACAGACAGACCCCCGAAATAAATCACAATATGTCCCACAGGGAAACTGCATAGCGCGCTAGGAGCTTGTTAATTACAGCCAGCTAACAGGTGATACATTACCAAGACAGTAGGTACGTCATTACACATCTTTATATTTTAACCGAGGACAATAACAGATAGATAAACAGTAAAGTATTAAACCCACACAGACTTGTGTTCAGCCTCAAGGTCACAGCCAGTGTTTGTCTCTTAAAATAAAAAGGTTAAATACAATAATCCTAGATCATCAAACAATAACAACGCCTGCAAAATGACTACAATTAAAAACCGGAATATGGGTTTCAACAGTCGGCGCCCACCTTGCCACCCAGGCTGGCAGTCGCAGGTCTCGGTGGCGCGGCGGCAACGGCCCCTCTCAGGCCAACCGCAGTCCGCCAGGCAGTAGGGAATATCACAGGCCACGCCCTTCCAGTTGGCAGCACATTCACAGTAAACAGGCCCTGTGGAGTTCCCGGCCACACACCTTCCTCGGCCAGAGCAGTTGTTGGGACACGTGTTGACCCTGACGACGGACACCGAGGGGGGAGGGGGGAACGAGAGAGAGCGGGGAGAAGAGGGACAAAGAGAGGGTTTAGGGGAACACAGAAGGGTGGATGATTGAAGTACTTAAAGGTTCATGCCGCATACTAATGAGGAGGAGGTGAAACGGTTTCCAAAAATAAAACGCAAACACTGTAGACACATGAGGGGAGAGCAGGCTGGGAGTCTTAAACTACCTCAACAAACTCCAGAGAAACGAATGTGTTTGAGCAAGACCGTTGCACACAAAGAGGTTGTGGTACTCTTTCATGTTGTTCAGGCTGGGTTCGATGTTTGGGCTTGGCTGTTTCTCAGACACCAATAAGGGACTAGTACTGGGGGCGTTCTCTTTTATCTGTTTCTTAGCTAACTTGAATCGTATCACCATGGAGACAGCACCAGTACCCAGAACTCTGGGTAGTTTCGTGTCATGTCCTTCACAGGTGGCGAGGTCAGGGCTTGTCAACAGGTTAACTACTATTTTTCTTTCGGCTCTAGCAGCTGTTTTCATACGTAATCTATTTACTATTCAACAATTTACCATTCAAACCATTGCACATTCACCGCTTCTCAAATGCGGGTACAAATCTAAGTCTCATTTCTTCTTCTTTTGGTAAAGCAGCTCGGCAAGGCTATGCAAAAAATGCATGATATGTCACTAAGAGGTGGTTCTGTCACCAGACATCAAACATGTCTAAAATATCCAGCCTGATTACAGGACCAAGCCGGTTAAAAGAAAATGGAGATTAAATAGCTACAGTGATAGTATCAAAACCTGGATCCCAAGTATTAGAGGTTGAAGATGGGCCGGTTTATGGGGTCAGGGGATACCTGTATTAGAGGTTGAAGATGGGCCGGTTTAGGGGGTCAGGGGATACCTGTATTAGAGGTTGAAGATGGGCCGGTTTAGGGGGTCAGGGGATACCTGTATTAGAGGTTGAAGATGGGCCGGTTTAGGAGGTCAGAGGATACCTGTATTAGAGGTTGAAGATGGGCCGGTTTAGGAGGTCAGAGGATACCTGTATTAGAGGTTGAAGATGGGCCGGTTTAGGAGGTCAGAGGATACCTGTATTAGAGGTTGAAGATGGGCCGGTTTAGGGAGTCAGGGGATACCTGTATTAGAGGTTGAAGATGGGCCGGTTTAGGAGGTCAGAGGATACCTGTATTAGAGGTTGAAGATGGGCCGGTTTAGGAGGTCAGAGGATACCTGTATGAGATGTTGAAGCCAGTCAGGTTATAAGCAGCATCGCTGAAGAAGTGCAAGAGGGCGTAACCAGACTTCGACACCACCTCTGGAACCGACTCGTTGCCATAGCGCTCAGGAACTATCAACCCACTGAAACAAGGAAGAAGACTCATTGACATTTTACCGAGGCCGGAACATTGCTGTAGCAACATTATACAGGTCAATATTTTACCTGTTTTAAAAGTTTGCCGAAAAAAATCTGATTCGGATTTAGGAGCGAGGACCCTCTGACCAGGACTTCTCCGGGTCTCTGACTAACGCACTGGGAAATGATCCCCCGGGACACACCTAAGAGCTAGTCAGGAAATGGAGTGGCACTGGTCCACATGCAGGGTCATAGTCATTGTCATTACCACTCCCCACCTGAAAGCCGCCAGGAGCGGAGCGTAGGTGGAGTCTCCGTCGTACACATACAGATGGTCCCAGCTGCACTCTGTGGCAAAGTGGTCGAACCGTAGTCTGAGTACGGAGTTTGTCCTGAAGCAGAGACAGAACACACAGTTGGGGCAACGGTCCGGCAACAAAGAACCGTTAGCCCAGAGATCCAACTACAACAATAGCCAACTCTGGGCTGGAATAATTGTCTGGCTAGCAACGCCTATAAATATGAGGGCCAAAAGTAGTGTTCTGTGATTTTTTTCAGAATAGACCGATGCGTGAGAAAAAATAAGTTGTTTCTCATTTTCTGTGAGGGGTGTGAGAGGAAAACCCCCCAAATAACAAAAAGTCATGTCACATTAAGTACTCATGAAACGCTTGGCATTGCTCGGTACTGAAATCTTCGTGAAATCTAATAAGACTAAAAGACACTGTTGTTCAAAGAACAGATATAGTTCATCCTTTTTTTTTTGAATGGTCACAGATAAGTGGAGTATTACCACAATCACATCTTTGTCTGGCCAGTGTCAACATCCAGCAAGGGTGTTCTAGAACATTCAACCCCACGTAGTACCATATTCCCCATTTAGCACACAGCTAAACAGAGGGAACAGGGGGCTCGGCTCCTACATTAGCTAGCAGCTCTCCGAAGAGTTTCGCAGCAGGATGAGCAAAAGTTGACGTCACAAACTGAAGCGAATTGCTGTCAACCCTCAACATCCTCAAGCTTTGCTTGCATTTACAATACGATCTCCCGGGATGTATCAGACATTATGTACATTAAACATCTGGAGCTGAATAGAATGAAACTTGGAAACTGTTATATAAATATAAAATAACACCGCATTTTAAGATGTTTAGCCAAACAAAGTGGATCTGACATTTTTAACGGCTTTGTTTGCCCAAAGATGGCTTTAACTTTATTCAAATGCATTTGGCATCCATCTTGTGCTCTGCAGGCAGCCGGGAAAGTTAAATCTGTTTTTCAAAGCATAGGTTGGGACATTTGTAATGCATTGTGCGTGCAGTTCTGTTGGCCAATCCCAGCGTTTTATAGGGATGACAGGCCATATCTCTAATTGGCCCAAGAGCACCAAGGAGCTAGCCTACATTCTTCTCTTGTTTCTGATCATTACATCCTGATCACATCATCCTCGCCAATCCTGTTTAACTATTTTCCAGGAATTCTAGTCCCTGACAGCAAAACCAAAATAGAAAAGGTTTGGTCTGCGATGTAAAAATAATATAGGTAAAAATGAAACTAATCACCCCAATATTTTTTGTAACCTCCATGCCAGATTACTGTGCTACATCAAGTGCTCCACGGAAAGAAATAGCCTTTATTTCAACAACCATAGACAAATTGAATATACAGCATGTTTCTTTTTACATTTGCCTTTGTGATGGTTAAGGTTTCTCTGAAACAGTTAAACCAGTGAGCTGGTAAGTATTTCTGAGGAATCTAGCAGGTAACCTAGCGACTGGGAAAACAATGCAACGCCACAAATCTCCCTGACCATAGAGGCTAGGGTCGACAAGTCTGTGTAAAGATGGGGCCACATTTATTCATTTTTACTGAAAGCATTAATACAAAGAAAGCTTTACGCCATTCCTGAATATTTGATAAAAGCATGACAACATCTCATCAATGAAAAAAATTCTGAATATCACGTGTCACAACTCCCGAAGGTCTATATAATCACATTAATAAATATGCATTTTTTTTTTTTTAGAATTCTTTTGCATCTTTATTGTTTTTGTAGATAGAGGAGAGACAGCGGGAAAGACAGAGAGAGTGTGCTAAAAGTGCAGTGGGCGGGATTCGAACCCTTGCATCAGCGGCATACGTGTACCGAAGGCAACGGCCTAGAACACTCAAGGTCACAACATTAATAAATAATGGCATATCTTTCGTCGAACTCCTAAGAGGTAGCACGGCTGACCTGTAGAAGTGAACACAGTCTAAGCCAACACCCCGCGGCCTCATATAGAAAACAATCATGGTTGTCTGTGTACGTGCCGCTGAACTCTGGTTCTCCCTCAACACTCCACCATCCCAGCATCTCCGCCCCTACAGGGAGCACGGCCCGCCCCTAGTATGTATCCATTAACTCAAAGACACAACATGTGGAGAAAGAGAAGAGAATATTAGTCCAGTTACATTCTGGACCACTCGGTTTTGGAATGTTAAAAATTAGGCACACATGCCTATTTGTACATATTTGTACTGATGGATATCATGAAACGTGTAATGAAATGTTCACATCAACACGACAATAACCTCATTTTAAAAAATTCACTGATTTAAAAAAAAATGAAATAAATGACTGCATGTATGTTGGGATCACGGTTTTGTTGCAAGACCCATGTTCAGTTCCTCTTCGACACTATGACAGATGTTCTCACATTCCCCTCAGGAATTCTCTGGTACAAAATGGAATTAAAGTTTGACTCAACAGTGATTGGCCCCGTCCCTGAGGCAACAAGAGAGCCGCAAAGCGCGATGCCGCCGCCCTATATGCCTTACGGTTGACATAAGGGTCTCGAGTTCAAAGGCGGGTGACATCTTTGCCGGAATTGGTGGCCAGTGGTTTTGGACAAACATCAGTAATTTCTTTACATTACAAATTGACGGCTAAAAAAGAGGGCCTCCCTGGATGAATGTGCGGTCTCTTGCTGACAGTGGACTCACGCTGGCCTATGTAGAAGTGAATATCTTTCTTGATTCTGGATGATTGGTCAAAACGGGGGACAGATTTTAACCCTGCACTGATTCATGGGCATAAATGATCTTTCTTCTGAGGGACTCAGACAGGTCTTTAGGTCTTGGCATGATATGTTACCACTCAGCTATATGTTTACCTAGCTAGCCACACCAAGACCCTTATCTTTATGGAAGGATTAGCCGTCTCATGTGTTAGTAAAGGTTGGGGTGTATTAACTTATGTTAGTTGCTAAATGCAAAGGTTAGCTACATTTCTTCTGTTTCTTTTTAACTGGGTTACGGTAACTTATTATTCAATACATTTGTAATGTTAGATGGTAGTATCAACTCACATTCCCTCAATACATTTGTAATGTTAGAGGGTAGTATCAACTCACGTTCCCTCAATACATTTGTAATGTTAGAGGGTAGTATCAACTCACGTTCCCTCAATACATTTGTAATGTTAGAGGGTAGTATCAACTCACGTTCCCTCAATACATTTGTAATGTTAGAGGGTAGTATCAACTCACGTTCCCTCAATACATTTGTAATGTTAGAGGGTAGTATCAACTCACATTCCCTCAATACATTTGTAATGTTAGAGGGTAGTATCAACTCACGTTCCCTCAATACATTTGTA
>JACXGK010012833.1:0-13767 GCA_016801125.1 Novumbra hubbsi | reverse complement strand
CTGGGTCCCTTCCCCTAGGGTTGTCCGATAGCCTGGGTCCCTTCCCCTAGGGTTGTCCAATAGCCTGGGTCCCTTCCCCTAGGGTTGTCCAATAGCCTGGGTCCCTTCCCCTAGGGTTGTCCGATAGCCTGGGTCCCTTCCCCTAGGGTTGTAAGGCAGCCCTGGTCTGGCTGATGAGACCAACCTGAATCCCAGAGCAGGGAGAGTGATGACTCACAGGTCTGGACAGGATCCAGTTGTAACCGCATTATCTGACCAGAAAATGAGCAACCATTTAGCGTGTTAATATTTACTAGCCATTTGCAAAAGGCAACGCTGCTCACTTCCTCATCAAGCAACGGAGATGGGTTTTAAATGGGGATGCCCAACCAGCAGTGCACACTGCCATCATGATCAACACCATCTGCCAACAGGCTATAGCAGCACTGCAAACTACACACACACACACACACACACGCCACTCAGTCAAGCCGCAGTGTAACCTATAGGATACAGGGGGGTGACCTGACGGATACTTTTGAGACACAGACCAGGTGTTAAATACGCTGGCTGTTGAGCCCTGTACAATGAACAGGCAGGTTAGGCCTTGTGTGCACTAACAGTTGACATGTCAAACAACACACACACTCCAATTCCTACATTAGCAGTGCTCCCACCAATTACACACTTTTCGCTGTGACCCCGAGGGGACCGGTGCCGCGTGGCTACAGCGGATTCGTGGCAGGTCAGGTTACCACCCTTCATCACATGGACAAAGGACGGCAGGCGACGTCAGTTTTATAACGTGTTGCTTTGTCCAGAGATAGATGTGAGATGCCAACCTAACAACGTCACGCCCTTCAGTAACCTGGAGGTTGACTGGAGTGCACTACACAAGCGATATGGGGTCATTTGGGAGGCACACAATCTGATCAGTTTGGTAACCGATCATTACTTTCATCACTAGATCATCACGCACGTGTGGTCTCATCAATCATCATCATCCATTTTGAAAATGTTTTGTCTTAAGTGTTTTGGTTTAAGGCAAAAGTTACAATTGGTGTGATATTAATAATTAGGTTCGGGGCAGGGTTTATAATTAGGTTTCCGGGTAGGGTTTATAATTAGGTTCAGGGTAGGGTTTATAATTAGGTTCGGGGTAGGGTTTATAATTAGGGTCGGGGAAGGGTTTATAATTAGGTTCAGGGTAGGGTTTATAATTCGGTTCAGGGTAAGGTTTATAATTAGGTTTAGGTTTATAGATAGTAACGGTATGATTTTTATTAAGGGACAAACTGCTTTGTTTGCCTCCATTTAAACTGCAAAATGGAGTCTATGAGAGTGAGAGGGACAGAGAACGGGATCAAAATAATCTGCGGTTGAAAACACAGTTGCGCTTTGCTGACCACAAACCTAAAAAAAATTCTGCATAGCGCTCAGGTCTGTGAAATAGTCCCAAATTACAATGAGTCCCACCTACACAGTGAACTAACTTTAACCAGGGTTCCGATGGGAATAGGGTACCATTTGAGCCCTCCTGGTCGAAAGTAGGGCATTTTGAAAGCCGCTGGTTCAATTGGGACAAACACCAACTGATCGAGCGGATGAGGTTTGCCCCACTCTCAGCCTCCGCTAGCTGACATGAAGTTCCCTAAAAAGCCAGCTGGGAGGGTGAACCATTGTGAACCATTTCAAAATGTCGGGGAGCCCAAGCATGTCTGCAACGACTGACTAGTGACATTGTAAACATACCGCCATAACAACGTCAGCTTCTTAGTGAGCAGCCCGTTGTTGCTGGTTGCCATGGCTGCACGCACCTTCCCACAGAATGTTAGCAAGACATTCAACTAGAAAGCAAATGCTATGTTAACTTTTGGCGTCAGTCAGACACGCTGCATATCACTGGATTGCTGTTGGCACCAGGGGGGGAATTCTAAACCTCTAGCTGAGCATAAAAAGTGCAGATATATTGGCACAAATTAAATACGGCGTAATAACGCCCAATCCATTCTGTTTGGCAGCGGGCCCTACACAGATCTGTGATTACACTCTGACCCAATAACACACCACGGAAAGGGGGGGTCCTAATCTCCACTGACAAATAAAACACACTTGGACATTGTGTGGACATTTTCATGCAGTAACTACTAAAGCCGGGGGGGGGGCAAATAAGACATAAATAAACCAAAGCATCCTGATATGACCAGCTATGCAGACTAATGCTGCTGGACTTCTCAGGCATAAGCCATGACCGGCTAAGTAGTGAAACAACACGCATCGCATGACCACTTGAGTCCCCAACAGCATCCTCGTCCCAATGTAGGGCACTATTTACATTGCAAATTAACTATTGAAGTAACACGGTAAAGAATTGGCTAACAAGACACTCGGGTATGGGTAGCAATACAGCATTTACATCAGTGAAAGAATGGTCCTAACGGTGTGTGTGTGTGTGTGTGTGTGTGTGTACGCTTCTGGCTGATTCAAGTGACCGAAACAGTTGAGCGAGAGCTACTCTTTGGACCATATATCTAAATTTGCACACACACTAGCATTTATTGTCTATGACAACTGCAACTCTAGAGGAGGACTTGGTGACAGGATCCCTCTGTTAATGTAACAGAGGAAGAAGAGAAAGACTTGTTTTCATGAAAGACTAAGTATAGAACAGAGTTACGAGACGGGAATAGTGAGTGTGGTGTGTGTGTGTGTTTGGTGTGGTTTTCGTGTTTGAGACAGCAGCTGCTCTGTGGGGACTAGGGAGAGGCGACACTGTAACCTTCAGACAGCTGTCCTTGGCCAGGCAGCTTAAACATGAGCCCAGTCCAATACACAGGCACGGGCTGGTTAGGCCTTGTGTGCACTAACAGTTGGCATTTCAAACATCACACACACTCCAATTCCTACATCAGTAGTGCATCCACCAATTACACACTTTCTGCGGCAATTTGTACAGCACCCAAACAAACCCATCCAAACCACTGAGCCCACCCCTACTCCAACCAGTCTCCGCCCCTGACCCAAACAAACCACTGAGCCCACCCCTACTCCAACCAGTCTCCGCCCCTAACCCAAACAGACATACTTTCCAACAGGGCTGGGGTCAATACTGTTGGAATTCAGTCATGGCACACACACACACAGTTTATGAGACTGCAACTGTTCACATGTGCCAGGCTAAATACACAGCTAGCAACATATCCTTTATAAAAGTAGTCTGTTTTAAGGTAGAGTTCCTCAAGTGTATGTATGTTTTTATACTGTAGGTGTACGGTTCTCAATTCACAATCAGAACAATTATAACCATTATGGTTTAAGCTCAGACTGTAAAAAAAAGGAATTTGATGAAAAGGTATGTGACTTAACCGATTTAGTCCATCGGAACCAAGACAGATCCCCGCTCCTACAGTCGAGCCTGTACACCCGCTCTACCGGGTTTTGTCCATCAAGCCGCAAGGCTCTAGCGTGTCAAATGGGTATTGCCATCTCAAATCAAAGTGTACTGGTCCTCAACGCACGATAGCCGCAGTTATGACAAATGAAGAAAAATAAGATTCTGTCGCCCCTTTAACAATGCGGCATGCCAAACAAATAATCTAGTTGAAAATAGTAAGAAATATCAAAATCTTAAATCCACACAAAACGAAATCACATATTGTTGATCTCTGCTGGTGGTTGCAATCGATTATCGGCCATGTAGACAAACGGACGGAGCCCACATTAGGTGATAATTTAATAAAATACACTCAAGTATATTTGATTCCTATATTCAGAAAACTATGTTGGGACATAAAATACGATATACCTTTCCTCGTAAAACAAAAGCGGATTATTCTGCATATTCAGCACTTCCAAATAGAGCACAATTCTAGCTATATCTTTAGCGACAAAGCAGATG
This sequence comes from Novumbra hubbsi, assembly GCA_016801125.1. NCBI lineage: Eukaryota > Metazoa > Chordata > Actinopteri > Esociformes > Umbridae > Novumbra > Novumbra hubbsi. Next base: position 9,890 of record JACXGK010012833.1, on the reverse strand, counting down.
GCAGCCCGTGTACTTTTACATTTGTAATTATTCTCAGTGAAGAAAATGCTATCCAGTTTACATTCCAAAGCCTAGTAAGCAGGACGGGACAACTCCCATTTGAAAAGAAACAGCCTGTTCCCCACAACAACAAACAGAAAGCCATTCACACATACTGAGCCGAGCCGTGAAGTAAACATTGTTTCATTGTTACACCATTTTGTGACAATGCAGGGGTAGATTGTGAGCTTGTTTCAATGTAACTGCAACTCGTTGCTTTACCAAGTCAGTTGTACAGAAGACCACTAACATTTGTAGCCATTTCTTAAGGACCCATAGTGAAAAACAATTGCCATTGCGCTCACCAGAAACGATGTACGTTATTCCGACCAGTGTCCCCGTTCCCGGAGCTTCTTTTCAGGCCGGATGCCGTCTTTCCACCCGCCGTAAAACCAGGAATGCTTTGTTGTCTCGATGTATTAGTTTCGTATCTCCGGTAATGTCCACTAAATCCGCGAGAATGTCGCTTCCGCTTCCATGACGTTAATCGAGGACTCGAAGTTATAACCCCGGTGCAAAACAATCAGTAGATAGTGTTCGGTTCCCTTTTCGTTTGGAGAACATACCTGCGTGAGAAAACAACGACAACTAGAAATCGCTGGTGAAGGGTTGCGGGCCGTATGTGTGCTTGTCTGTCTACTGCGTGCTGACGCTGCCAACACGGCCGTGTCATCGAAAATAAATGTTCAAACCGAAGAATGTAAACCCCGGTCACTGGGGGAAATAGCGCAACCCACCGGTCGCTATGGTCGCTACCAAGGAAAGTATGTCGCCCTACAGTGGCCTCTGGTGTAGAGTTAGCTTAGTGAACCGGGCAAATTGTGGCGAACAAAGCTGTTGTAACAAGCCTCCTTTGTGAATATTTGTTTAGAGACACCCATGAATAAACAAACACACACACATAGGCAACTGTTCTCTTTTTTGTCCCTCACTTTTGTCCCTTCGAGCGACAATCCATCCAACCCTTCTACACCGGGGAGCTTAGCCAAACTCTTTCTCTCAACATTTTACGGATTCACTCTACTCTAGGTCTGAGCCAGCAATTCAGATAGGAAAACCACTGCTCTCAAAATGCTGTTCTACCATTACATTCCAGTAATGGGACTTGCATTGTTGGCTGTCACCCATTTGGTTTCTTGACTGATGGATGAAAAAAAAACGACTTCCCTGTAACTTTCTGGTGCTGTTTGCTGAAATGGGTGAAGTACCCAACCAAAAGTCTTCTAACGAGGCAGTTATGGCAAAATAACAGGTTTGTCGACCACAAACCAAATCCTTTGAGTCTCTTCCTTCAACAGTTTTGGAACATTAAAAACCGCCCAGTTAGATTTCTGAACCTCAATGAGGCATCTCGGGGGCTTCTGTTGTTTTGCCAATATAGCATGGCCAAGTCCCATGTTACATTCCAGGATGCACGGTGCCAAGGACCTCTCACCTACGGTGTACTGGCCACAAACCACACCCCTTTGAGCCTCAACCCTAATTACATGCACCAGACGTATTTTGTGGAAACGCTTAACATAATATAATGCGCTGTTAATCAAATATACTGCAGCAAACAAAAGGTCACCAGTCAGTTTATGGTTAGTGGACCGCATCGCTCTACGGTGTCAACAAATGTAGTCGCAGTCCAGTTCTAAAGGTCAGCGTCACATTTCTTCTGAGAGTGTTTATATTTTCCCAGTGTTTGATCACTTTCAAAATAAAAGTGCTTAGGAGAGGAAAGGTTGTTGATGAGCTTCATTGCTCCCCATGGAGGCCTTCTCAAATGATCTGTCAAAGCCCCTCCTGTAAACCTTGTGACCTACAAGACGTCAAAGCCTCTGAAATTCCATCTGTTAGTTCCTCCCTGCCACTTTGAGGCGCGCTCTCTCTGACGTCCATAAGTCTCACCATCTCTCTTTCTTTCTTACCCACGCTCTCTCTCTCTCCCGTCTAACTCACCTCCCCTGTCCGTCAACAGTGCAGACGCTTTTTTCAAGATGTCCTGGATGCATGCAGCCCTCCTCGGGCTTGTCTCGGTGCTGCTAGCTCTGTCCTGTGAGTGAATCCGTCTGCTGCGTGGTCTGAGGACTGTAGGACTCTGGACACAATGTACCTTAATGAAGTGGGAAGAAGTCCTTGAGGGGGACGCTGAATGCTATGTTCTGTGAAATAACACGTAAATCTGGAGGGCAAAGTCAGCATTCCAGAGGCAGGGTCCCTCTGTCAAAAAAATATGTTTTTCAAGTTGTAAATATATTGAAGAGACGTCTTTCTGGTTGAAAAAATATCGAAAAGACATCTTTCAGGCTGAAAATATGTCTTTGAAATAATTTTGCTCACTAGGTCAGCTGGCGGAGTGTTTCTGATGTGATGTTTTGTCCCATAACTGAAGGTTCTCTCGAGGCAAGCGCAGCAGCGGTCCCTGGCGACAAGACCACCTCCAGGGCAACCAACCTGATCGGTGAGAAGCGGAAAAGCTCCACTGAACACCTTCCTCCGCCTTCCCACAAACATACAACTGCTTTCCGGAGACACTTGATTTCAGATTTCCCAGTTCCTCCTTTGAGCGCCGGCTGGGTTGTGGCGATCCGCGGCCCGCCTGCATCCTATGGATATGTCTGCTCTTTACCCTGCTCATGTGGTTCCATCTTCGCCATCTGCTTGCAGGTTCACGGACTAGTAAGGTGTTCATGCAAGATGCTGATGCCGCAGACTTCTTCAGACGCCGCCGCAGAAGGGAAACCAAGTCTCAGGATGAGATTGACGGTGAGGGAGGCTGTTTTTGTTTGTGTGGGGTGTTTGTGTGGGGTGTTTGTGTGGCATGTGAACGAAGCTTCAGTGAACTTTGATCATCACAGTGTGTGAGGTAGGGCGACTGTGCCATCGCCCACATGCCCCGAATCACTTCGTATGTTTGCAGATGGATGCATTGATCTATATCATATCAATGCTGAATGTTTTGGTCACAAAATTGTATCAGAAAGTTGACCCTGGCTTTGAAGAAAAAGGTTATTTCTTTACTGAGCCGCTCTGCCTGTTAACCAAGGCAACCTAAAATCCAAGGACCCGGGGTCCCCAGATACCTCTAAAAGACAAACTGGTTGTGGAGACGTGGATGTTTCCTGTTGTCACCCATAGTTCCCAACTGTAAATAGGCATGTTGTTTAACCTGTACATTTAAAATGACAATAATAATTAAAGCTGCAAGCAGCATTTTGGGGTTTCAGAATTGATAGAAGTTAGACATTTCCCTAATATTAGGTTTTCACTACTCCTTAGTGCTCTTGCCAAAAGATGCAAAACAAACAACAAAAGGATAATTTTGTAGTTTTTCCAATTTTCAATTATGTTCAGGACTAGTTTAAAAAAAAAAAATTACTGAAATTTTCCAGAACAGTCCACCCGCTCCGCATAGAACTTGCATCAATGTGCCCATGTCTTCCAACACAGCTAAAACAATGTGGCTGCATGACCTTTTGAAATGTTCTAGTATATCCATTGATATAGCGCCACCATGTGGACAGTTGACATGGCATTGCATGGGGTGGTGTTACACAATGCCCCCTTACAGTTCTGCCAAGTTTTGCCCTCGCTACGCTTCATCATCTCATTAGAATTTGCACTTCTGTTTTTCACGGAAGAAAGGGAAGAACCGTAGTAACCAGAGTTAACAAACACAGGAGTAGCAGCCACTAAGCCGCTGAATCCTTTGCAATCCCTGAACCCATTCTCACATCAGGCATTGAGCCTTTCGTCAGGCCACACGTGAAAAAAAGAATTGTTACATGGTTGGTTGGCTGGGTAAGGAAGCACATTAATACTGGTTCAGAGCCAGAGTTTTATATCGAGGCACCTAAACACTGTCCAAAAGTCCCAGGGCTACCCAGAATGTTTCTTACTTAGCGAGCACTCTTATGAGAATTCAACCCACACCACTGTCATTGTATGCAACTCGTTCTACCAACTGAGCGACCCAGACATCAGCGAAAAAGTCTACGATGAGGTATAATAATAATAACACATAATGAGTAATGACCAAATAATGTTTTCAAAGCATAAAGAAAGGCCGCTATGTTGCTGTGGGAAGCTGGCCGGCAGATACAGAGCAAAGAGCCATCATAAACACCTCAAGTGCTTTCACCTGCCAGACTGCCACAGACCAGGCTTGGGTTCAGCAGCGCTTAACGAAATATTGAACACTGAACCAAACCCTGTGTTGTTATTGGACAAGTCGAGGTGTGGCACCTCCCTGTTTCACTTAAAATATTTCCTGCTCAATGACTGAGCCGCCAACGGTAGCTTACTAAAACCGCAGAAGGAGCCACAGGGTAGTATGGAGAATTTAACAGTTCCCCCCTTTCTTCCACTCCTACTCCCATTCCTGGAGCGGCTTTTTTCCCTTCCTGCTCAACTCAGACTCACTAGCTGACTGTGTTCTCAGTGAAAAGTACATGTATTCAGGAAGCGAGAGGAGACCTTGCGAAAATTCCCATAAGTGAGATGTTTGAATGTTCTATTTAACTAGTCAGACGACAGCTAGGTGAGAGCTGAGATTGTGAGCGAGGGCTGTTTTGAATTGGTACACAAGTTACACAACAGTTATAAAACCTCAGATACATAAACCTTGAGGTGCCCGTGTGAGATGCAGAATATAAATCATCCCTCATGGGACGATGCAAACATAATTGGCATCTGACCATCAGACTTTACTCTTTAGAGAGAGAGAAGGAGTGTAGGAGAAAGAGAGAGGAGAAAGAAACCAACATACCCTGTGGAGAGAGTGGTTACACTGACGAGAGGGACAACAAAGAGAAAAGGTGGTTCATGTACAATTTATTGTTTTAGTGTACTTTTTGTATGTGTACGAAGTGGGGTAGATGTCTTTTTTTAGGCCCCCTTTGGCAGCAACGTTTTGACCCTACAGTCTTGAGAGGATTTTGTTAGGGGCATTTTGTGATTACATTGTCGTTAAGCGGTGTTGCTAGGCAATTTTTACCGTCAACTAACCAGGAAAGTACAGTAAGGACACATACTCATAAACAGTAACAACTTGGGAGTTACTGGCCCCTATGCTCTAGACCAAACAAAGCAACCCTGCAGTCCTTTGACAAACTCTTGACTATAAGTTGGTTGAGGTTGTGGTGGTGGTAGAACTTAGTTCTAATTGAATTTTGATTGGCTATGTTTTTGGTGGGTGTGTTTGTGGTATTTAACTTTGTTCTAATTGAGTTTGTGGTGGAAGCATTTCCCAGAAGTGTGACATTAACAAACCAAAGAGCATCATCATACCTGTCACTGATGTAAAACAACAATTATTATTATTATAATATTTAAACTAACGACTGGATTATTTACATAGCCATTGATAAATTGTGATCACCTGTTGCGAGTTTCATTAAATTGAGTGATCCTTCTCCTTCATAGCTCCTTCTCCTGTCAGCAAGTTGCCTAGCAACTACCTCCTACACACATAGCGCTTCATGTCATGACCCCAAACCTGGACTCGCAAGAGATGAAATCCAATGCATTGTCGCTGGTGTTTGAAAAATGCACGGTCCCCAACATACATCCGGCACGTATCACATTGATGGAGATTCTGGTTATACTGGTCTTAAGAAAATACACTTTAGATCAGGGGTTTCTGTAAAACAACATTGTAAATGTAAAGATACATGTTCAGTGGCGGCACCAGTCCTTTGGGGGCCCCCTCTCCCCTATTGGTCCGGGGGCTCACAAGCAATCTGGGGCCCCCTGGAGGATGGGGGCCCTAAGCGGCCCTGTACAAGATGTAACCTCTGTAACCTCTGTTTATTTTGCATTTCTCCCGGTTCCTCGACAGCGGAGCAAAGGCAGGTGCTGGCGGCAGACCAGAGGAAGAGGGAGTATCACGAAGAACAGAGGAACAAGTTTGAGAGCTACGCTGAGGAGGAGGGTGACGGTATAACACAACATCATGTGCACCATAGTAACAAGTTAATAACAGGTCGCTATAAGCTAACGAATGGCTTTAAGTAACCAGCATAGTAACTGTTTTTAGTATAACTGGGTTGGTAGCCTCTATACACCGTCATGCCATATACTGGACCTGTTATCACGTCTATGTAATTTATGCTCTTTTGCAAGAATAAATGTGCATCGTTAAATCTAGTAACTTTGACCACACCCATTAACTGTACCCAGAGCAAGACGAGAGGACCCGGGAAAGCACAGAGCAGTGGCGGGAGTTCCACTACGACGGTCTGAACCCACCCCAAGAGTATAACCGCCAGTCTGCCTAAGGGGCGCGACAAGCTAAATGCAGAGAGTGAGAGACATTGCCTCCCTGTAGAAGACCTTCATACGGTTGGACACCAAAGGATAAGCCGTCTAATAAAGACACATAGAAACCTATAAAGGTGCTTACTAACATACTTTAGAAATAAATATAATGGTATTAGTGTAATATCTCTAGGTAGAGGTCTTAGTAGCTTTTAAAAGAAGCACATTCATAATATTTTTGCATTATTTCGGTGACGCTTGGTGTGTGAGAGTTGAATGGTATAGATGTGTACACTGTACAAAAAGGCGGAATATTTCTCAAGCATATTAACTCCTTTGAAAAAGCAACACACAGCAAGCCTTCAGAAGTTTTAAGTAATTTTTCAAAACAACAGTTACAGTAATATTTATAGTTTCAGAAAACACTACTTTACCATTTAGTCACCACATATATACAGTAGATCACCTAAAGAGTTACAGTACTGTCATGCATGCTTTGTAAGGCTTCATTTTGTGCTTCCTATAATGTTGTTTTTGAAGAGAACATGTTTTTAGCAAAAAATACACAATAAACACTACAAGCCAAATCAATCTGGTTAATGAGATTTATGTTAACACAGAAAAAGCAGATCTACTTCTTCATGAACAGTATTATCAATACCTAATAGTTATTCAGTGTCCCTGAGAAGTAGGAAGTTATTCAATCAACATTTAACATGGAGTTCTATAATCCAAGGTGTGCTCAACAACATATCAGGAATCTATAATGCATACAGAGTTACAGTCAATTCAATTTCCATTCAACATGTTTAGATCGATAACTCCGGTTTCATCCATGTGGAACATGGTGATACTAAGCCGCAGCAGCGCGGGGAGTGTGAGAACGGGTACCACGCTTGGTAAACAAATTATTAACCTGCTCTGTGACAACAGAAAGCCACCCACTTGAGGGGAAGAATGACACAGAGAGAGAAAGACAGAGATACTAGGAAGACAGCAACTGGCTGTTAAATTTAAAGGGCAGGTATGAAAGCTCAATGAGCAGTGTGAGCAATTCTAAGAATGACCAGGGCCAGGGTATAAGGCCAGCTACGCAGCTTACCCTGACCCAATTCTGGACCGGAGCGAACGTTTTTCATTTATTGAATTATCATCTCTTAGTTTGTCATTGCCAGTGTTTAAATCGAACTATAATACAGTAGCGTTTTGCAGGCAGTGTCTCAAACCTACAACCTCCAGCTCCCCTGCTCGACACACTCGCTCCAGATAGGGATATCCCATTCGGAGGGACAAGTGTTGGTTTTATCACGGCCGCTGTAATGGTTACAATACACTTTCATTCCGTCTCGACATTATTTTTTACATATTTAAAAGTAATCCCAAAGCACGGGATCACATCGAACAATCCTCGCAATGCTAAGAATTATGAGCCGAGATAATTGATGGCACGTAAGAACATCAAACGTGTGCTTTAGTCAGTACAAGTATCTTCATCCTCGTTATCTGCATTCCTGGGCTTCCACCTAATCAACGAATTTCCCTGAGAACAGGTCACGAAGCTAGGTTCCAACACTGGTTCCTAAAACTAAGGGCGGCTTCACAGTCACGTCACAGCAAATCAGAAATATCTGTCAACTGAAATAGTAATAACCGATTAAACCACTACACGTTTACCTACAAACAAAACACCTGTTTTAATTTTAATACATTTCGTAACGTAAGAGACTAGGAACACGTTTACAACAAACTAAAAGTGACGCTATTACAAATGCCACTGAATATAAGAAAAATAAATAATAGAAGACCTTTCGGCGTGACGTTCATATCATAACCGTCGTAACAATTACAACTTAACGGGTGCCAAAACTGATATTGACAGTGGTCTCACACACACTACTAAAGCACTTGATGTCACGTGTGTGTGCGCACGATTTTCTGCAAAAATATCCATTTATATTTCTCCGGCAATGTATATCCAGAGAACTTAAAGCAAATACATGGATAACGGCCCTGTCAAACAGAGGTAAATGGAAGCTGTTAAAAATATACAATTAATTTGGAATCATCGGGGGAATTATTACACGAACTCTGTTTGTGCTCTATGAAACCACAATGCAGAAGCCATGGTTCCCAACCCGTGGTCTGCAAGCGTCCCGCCTGTGGGAGCAGGTTGCATCCTTAAGTATCAACACATATTGTGTTGTTCATTAAAAAATTGGCAATGTTACATTACTTTCCACAATAAAAATAGTTAATAGTTATAATATTTAAAACAATAGGCCAGGCATTTTCTTTCTTTTTTTTTTACATTGGACCACATTTGACAACAAAGATAAATTATCTTTTCATCTTTTTCCACAACTCTGTAAAATGGTGGTCCTTCGACAGTGATTTTGTGGTCCCTAGGACGGAAAGGACTGAACACATCTGGCATAGAGGTCTTTCTTTGACCCATTTCTACTATAAAAGAACCATGATGTCAGTCAGACCGGATCGTAATAAAAACATGGTGAGTTTTCATAGTCAGTCTCATAACACCACCATCATCCCATATGAATGGTCCAGCGGATGAATGTCTTACAAAACTACAGCAATGACAAAGATGCTGGTGATACTGTTAACTCTACAGTACCATATTGAACGATTAAATATTATATAAGATGGGAACATCTGAGATTACAATTACTCTGTAACAAGTGCCGGGAAACCCTCCCAACAGGCCCAAAACAAATAAACCCTGGGCTCAGGACAAAGCCCGCCCTGCTCCTGACCTCTTAAGCACAACACCTGCTAAGAGGCAGAACATTCAGATAGAGATGTTGCATGTACAACAGAATGATTGTCTGTTAGAATAAGAAAATCACGTCAGCTCCCGTCATTCTATCTCACACCACTGAACGAAGCTCCCGTGGTTTCGGTACGGACTTCACAGAGTCCTGTACCGCCACTGCTGGGCCACAGTTAATAGGACCCACGTTCTCACTCCCAGCAGCAGATAAAGGGCGGGACGAAAAGGCTTAGGAGAGACACATTTTGGAATCGTGAGTTCCAGGAATCCCGACTCAGAGTTCCGTGGTCTCCCAGCTGACCTCCCGCGGAACCTGATGTCATTTATTCCCCGTGTGGATGACGGTGACCGTGGAGGGGCGTGGTCGGGGAGACTCCGCGGTCGCCGCGGGAGCTGGAGTCACCGGAGCCTGTGGGTCTGCCAGCGGCTCCACTCCAACGCTGGCGGGGGCGCTGCAGCTGGCCGGGGACCCAGGCAGGGTTGGCAGCGGGGACAGACTGAACAGAGGGGGACCTGGGGGGGCGAGAGGGAATGGGAAACGTCAGTTCACCGGCTGATCCGGTAGAACTTAACGCTTTGCCATCCTCGGTCGGTGAAAGTGAAGACACGCGAAGGAATCACTCACTGTCTTTTGGATGAGCGGCATAGTCCACAGACATGCTCTTGGTCGGCATGGAGTTCTGACCCGGCTGGCCCATATTCATACTGCTGCCCAGGCTACTGCCCAGATGGAGCCGCCTCATATGACGGATCACTGCCGTCGCATTAAATGCTTGCTGTGGAGAGAGAAGGGGGGGGTGGAGAGAGAAAGAGAGGGGGG
>JACXGK010012831.1:0-13770 GCA_016801125.1 Novumbra hubbsi | reverse complement strand
GAGCACAGCAAATTAAAACAGTGGTTAGGGTGAGTTTGCTCAGGAGCACAGCAAATTAAAACAGTGGTTTGGTAAAATTGAACATGGCAAGAGATAGAGACATAGAAGATGGACAGAACGTGTGGGGCTCTGTGAAGGGTGTAGTACACAATGTTGTATGAGATCTTTAATTGATTGGCAATTTCTCGCATGGAATAGCCTTCAGAACCTGAACAGACAAATGAGTTTCATAAGAAAGATCCATTTTGGACCATTTGGAGGCTGTAATCAAACCCACAATTGGTAATGCTGCACATACTCAACTAGCCTAAAGAAGGCCAGTCTTATTGGTCATTTCATCTGCACAACAGTTTTCAGCTGTGCTAACATAATAGCAAAAGGGTTTTCTAATTATCAATTAGCCTTTTAAAAGAATAAACTTGTATTAGCAAACGCAAGGTGCCATTGGAACACAGGAATAATGGTTGCAAAAAATTGTCCTTTTCATACTTATCTCGATATTCCATAAAAAATCTGTAATTTCCATCTTCAGTGGTCATTTACAACATTAACAATGCATTTCTGAATTTGATGTTATTTTAATTAATGAACGAATGTAATGATATATTCCAAAATTGTATTATCTGTACAGAAAAAGAAAGTGATTTGTTAGAAACACAAATAGGTGTCATGATCTTACCAATGTTAGAGGTATTTTATGGTAGAGATAAAATACATGTTTAATGTTAAGCACACATAAAATCCTGTTTTGTAAACTTTAATGTCGTCATAGAATAGATTACATACCAATATACAAATAGACAGGTCTATTGTTCTTAAAACATATATTATATATTAATATATTAGGCTGGGTGTTTTGTAAATACACTTTGTGACACCTGCTGATGTAAAAAGGGCTTTATAAATACATTTGATTGATTGATTAATAAAACATGGGATGATAAAGCAATGTTGCACAGTTTTTATTAAATAAAACAGTACAGTGATGTTGCTCCTCCTGCATTCCTCCATATGTACATATTTATAGTTATTTTTAGTGCTGACAATCTTCTCATCCTTGAATTATGACATCTGTCAGTGAACATTAATGTAGCTGGAAAAGGCATAGGCACAAAACAACAACACAGGCTACGTTTCTGTGACATCAACAATGCCAGATATGCATCATGAGCCTGTACGATCTACCATCAGTTCACGCCCCTAATCTCAACACCAACACAACCCAGTTCACAGATCCCAGGTTCCCAGTCACCAGGAACGCAGCACACCTCCAGGTTCCCAGTCACCAGGAACGCAGCACTTCTCCAGGTTCCCAATCACCAGGAACGCAGCACTTCTCCAGGTTCCCAGTCACCAGGAACGCAGCAGTTCTCCAGGTTCCCAGTCACCAGGAACGCAGCACTTCTCCAGGTTCCCAGTCACCAGGAACGCAGCAGTTCTCCAGGTTCCCAATCACCAGGAACGCAGCACTTCTCCAGGTTCCCAATCACCAGGAACGCAGCACTTCTCCAGGTTCCCAGTCACCAGGAACGCAGCAGTTCTCCAGGTTCCCAGTCACCAGGAACGCAGCACAAATGTTGAAAATGTATAACAGTTGGCAATAGGACACCATAAAGGACATGAGATAAAAAAGAAACGATATATAAAGAGAATTGACCATCTTCACATTTATTAACAATAGAGCTTTTATCTTCACTGTGCAAAATCAACTACATATAAAACATTAAAGTACTGAATGTATTGCACTTGTGTGTAATTGGCTGACAACCTGTAAATAGTACATGTCTAATACACTGCCTGTGAAAACTATTTTCTAGGTCCATCCAATTGTTTTTGGGTGTCAATTCCTTGTTTGGGCAGATAACGTTTTTGATTATTTTTTTCAGCTGTCCGTTGAATATAACGATTCATAATTGTTCTAATTTTCGGGACAAACAATTGAGTCCCATTACTTTAAATGTCTGACTCTATTTCTCTCATTTCAGGACTACTAATTGCTGACGTATATTGTATGCGCCTGTCAAACAGCACCGACAATGATGGCGGCGGAGCAAACAAAGCAGGAAAAAGAAAGCGATGATTGCTCTTTTCTCCCATTAGTTCATGATATCATAAAATGGTAAGCTTTGAATTTGGCATAGATTTGTATAATCACGTTACGAGCTGGAGAGAATTTAAGAACTAATGCGTAGATTTGTCCTCGTTTAATTCTACGCGTTGTGGAACTACTCTTCCTTTGCAGTTGCAAACAATAAAAAAAACACTACTGTACCTTGTCTTTGCTTACTTTACGCTGTCTAAGTGCATTACCGTAATGTTGATATAACAATAGCTAAAATTGTTAATAGTGTTTTGGTTGTGTAATTTAAGTTATCAGTGAACATGGTATGCTTAAAAATACGTCCACTTGTATATCCCTCTTTTGCAAAGCATGGACAAAGATAGTCAAGATGTCAATCAAGAATTAGTCAAGTTCAAGACAAGGATCCTGGATGCGCGTGAACAAATCGGAACTATGCCAGGAATCGACCAGAGCCCGTCGGAGCAGCAGCATGAACTGGAGAAGCTGCGGGAGCAAGTCCGCACGAAGAATCAATTGCTGCAGAAATACAAGAGTTTGTGTATGTTTGAGGTCCCAAAAGCGTCATGAAGGATGCTTCCCAGTCCACATGGAAATTAACTGAACTGGTAGAAACAGATGGATGAAAAATATATTTTTGTATTTACAACTGACTAGCTAAACGAACCGTCATTTGGAATCCAGGGAAATACACTTTCTCATATGGATAACGATTTGGTACTCCATTTCCATGCTTAACTGTTGCATCATTTTCTTTACAACCTAAAACAGTATACGTTAAGGACTTCTACCCACGTTGTTATCAAAGCAAACTGAAATTATTTGGTTTCACAAAACAATGGCTTCGGGTATCTTTAATGCTGTCAATAATCAATAATGCTACCTTCCGGTATGCTTTCTGTATTCTAAAGTATCCTCTTTGTGTATCTTTTGTAAATAAAATATGTAATTCTCGTGCATAATGGACAATTATTTAAGACAATGATTTGTTGGTGTGGACCATTACATTTGAGTTCTGTCGATTCTTAATGCAGGATGCCTAAAATATGTCTGCTTTTCTTGTTGACAAGTCTTCTGATGCAGCATGTCACTGCTTGCTGTACTTTAGAAGTAAGATGGTCTACAATGAAGAATGACAGTGTTGTAAGTGTGGTATACCTACTGGCAGTATGGGGGTGTAGTAGCCTATACCTATATGCCTACCGGCAGCATGGGGGTGTAGTAGCCTATACCTATATGCCTACCGGCAGCTTAGGGGTGTAGTAGCCTATACCTATATGCCTACCGGCAGTATGGGGGTGTAGTAGCCTATACCTATACGCCTACCGGCAGTATGGGGGTGTAGTAGCCTATACCTATACGCCTACCGCCAGCATAGGGGTGTAGTAGCCTATACCTATACGCCTACCGCCAGTGTAGGGGTGTAGTAGCCTATACCTATATGCCCACCGGCACCATAGGGGTGTAGTAGCCTATACCTATATGCCTACCGGCAGCTTAGGGGTGTAGTAGCCTATACCTATATGCCTACTGGCAGCATAGGGGTGTAGTAGCCTATACCTATATGCCTACCGGCAGCTTAGGGGTGTAGTAGCCTATACCTATATGCCTACCGGCAGCATAGGGGTGTAGTAGCCTATACCTATATGCCTACCGGCAGCTTAGGGGTGTAGTAGCCTATACCTCAAATCCTTTTGTGGGACGTGGTTTATATATACCACCGTCATTAGTTATGTCAAACCTACCAATGCTGCTAAAAAAATATATTTAAATGGTTTTATAAATGATGTTTAAATACAGCCTCATCAACTTTTAGCTAACAATCAGGATGACCATGGTTGTGAATTAGAAATTCCCAGAGAATGTGCTTATTTACTGTCAATGTAAGAAAGGATGAGAAACTCTGAATGAACTTTCAAAATTGTTTATTTCCTTCTCATTGTTTTTTGTGTGCTATTAACGCTGACATAGAATAATAAATATACATTCATATTTGTTCATAAGGCAGTTACACATTCAAGTTTATTTCCATGTAGAAAAATATAATAATGTTAACAATAGTTTTGCATTCACTAGAGGGAGATTTGACAGCTGTTGGGTTGCAAATGAACTCTACCACCACATCCCATTTGACCGCCCTTACATCACAGGGCACGCCTGGTCGGGTGACCGTGCCTTGCGCCCTCCGAGAGCACACATCCTCACATGTTGGTGGTTTTATGCACCCTATCAGTCACTGATAATAAGGTTCTGTGTTATACAGCACTCCACAAAGGTGGAAAGAGTTGTCAACCTGTGTACTCAAGGACCCATAACGTCTGTTCCACAATGTTGCGGGTTATTGGCCGACATCTTCTGACCTGATAGATGTAGTATCATAACAAACAGGAGGGATCAGCCCAATCGCGGAAACCTTCATTTACGTCGTCATACGCCAGAACCTGTTCTCAGATCCCCTTTAACCAACTTTATCGACTTGCAATAAGCCAGGCTGGTATCATCCGCAAAGCTGTGTAGAACACCTGGTAACATGTGCATTGTCAAGCAAGTCCTTAGCAGATAGTGCACCTGTCTCTCTCTTTTCCCTGGCTGCAGCCGGTAGCTTTCTCTTTTATGTACATCAAGTCACTGTGCAAGCTTGGGCGCCGCGCGAACGGTGCCACAATCCCGTATGCCTCATTGTCTTTGCATTTCTTATTTCTGAACGACTTTCTGCTGCTGCTTTGCAGCACTTCGCAATACTGTACGGACACTTTGCGGTGAGAGTCTGGACTCATCTCGTTGGGCAGTTTGGCCATGGTAAAAAGAGTCTGAAACATTTGGTCGACATTAGTGTTCCGTTTTGCTGAGATTTCATGGTAGGCGCACTGTGTGTCACCAGCTACCAACTGCTCAATCTCCTCCTTCTGAACTTCCCGGTTAAACTCCCGGTCACACTTGTTCCCGCAGATCACTATCGGGACGTCAACATTCTCCTTGGTTTTGTTTTTGAGACAGGACTTGGTCTCATAAATCTGACGCTTCAGGCGCTGAACCTCCTGAAACGAGTCCCTGTTATCAAGGCTGAACACCAGGATGAAAACATCGCCTTAGGAGAAAGGAAAACGCACATTAATTTCACAGCTCAAACGTTAACATAGAATACTTTCCATGCACAGTATACAGCATTTATATTACGCATGCCGGTCTTAATGTCCGTAAAGTTATACTTTTGTTAACTACATGCACGTGTTTTATATAATACATATATTTATTTATAACATCAATGTGTCTATTTCATTAGTATTTCAGCTTACCAGTAAGGATAGATAGTCTCCTGATAGCAGGGAAGGGATGGTTTCCAGATGTGTCCAAGATGTCTAACTGGTATACATCTCCGCGAATGCTATACAGTTTCCTGTGAAAGTCCTCGATAGTTGGTGTGTAGTGGTCCTCGACTCTACCATTCAGAAACCGAGAGATGATGGCCGTTTTACCAACTTTTGTAGATCCCAGAATAACCATTCGGTGGCAGTTTTTGGCTGGAATGTTAAAGTCATTCTCTGAAGGCGACATGTTCTTGATCATGATGTCGAGGTTTTGCGCCGATGTATGTTTGCGCAAGAAGCAAAATGCTAACTCTACTGTATATATAGCTACGGTCGTTCTGTAAGTTGCAGCTTCACTGAATGTGAGGTGGCCGGACTTCATTTATATAGGCGATGTCGACCGCTCTACGTCGCGTCATGGGTGGTTACTGAAGGGGCATTACCCACATGACCCTCCGAATCAGAAGACAAAGGCAATGAACACATTTCGCAAAATATTCCAAAACCATGCGTAAAGTTGAAATGCAATTTTGAACAATGTTATCGCAGAACCTCTTGCTGAGTAAAACTTATTTAAGTGTTTTTACCGACACCATCTTGGGCATTTTTTTTATTTGAATGTAGTAAATCTAATATGCCTGACTTTCCCTGCAAGCATATGATCTTCCATGCATTATGCTTTAGGGATTGAAACAGTGTGCTCTAGAACATAATGTACTAATTTAGTAATTGTGACCATGCTGATCTCTGCGGACGTTGTGCAAATAATGTACATGATTGTTTTTTTGCTGCCAGGTTTCACTGCCATCAAGAAATTAACATAGATAGTCTTCCGCCCAGTTTCTGTTTCACGTGATGTTCAGTTTTGTCCTTAGCGCTGAAAGACACCTCGCTTAACGCAGGGGACCTTGCTTTGCGGACATGTCTGTGGAACGCAAGAGGGCGGTAAGGTTAACCTAGGATGAAACTCAGTGCAGATCGCTGGTTTATTGGTAACACTCCCCAGCACAACTGAAAGGTACTACTCGGTTTAATCCTGCGTTTTCCATTCCCACTGTACTCCGTCCTGCCTCCCGTCAGCACAATTAATGTGAAATCACGCCTAAATGGATTATAAGAAGCTATTAAAATAAGCGTATGTGGAGACAATCAATGGAGACAATCTTTTTGCAGTTCGGTTTCACAAACGTTAATGCGCATCATCACAAGAAAACAAACGTTTTTAAATAAAAAACTGAACATCAAAGACCATCCCCCTCTAGCGCGCTCTCATCAAAACTGAACACCATGACCTAAATAATATAATTAAACTGCACTTCTTAAAAAAGCAAACATTTCGATTGAACGTTGGTTTAGATTTTAATTTACAGTGGCTAGTGGAAGTGTACACTGTACACCCTCTACCAGGGGCGCAACTGGACATTTGCTGAGGGGTATGCAAAATCTATGTTGGCGCCCTTAAATCCCCCTCCCCATCATTTAAAATGCTAAACAAAGTGAAATAAAAATGTTTCCATTCATAATTTGTAAACAAATAAGCTTCAGATTTTTTATGACGTTTTATGAAAGACTTTCAAATAATGATATGGGCACAATGGCGCCCCCCTCCGTGCGGTGACCCTATGTACTGCATATGCGCTGCATACCCCTACTCAGTATTTACACTTTACATTTTGAGGGAAGGACATAAATACATTTTCTATTGATCTACACATGCTAATATAGTTGCAAAAGATACAATGACATTGAGAAAAGTGCCCATGTTTTTTTGTTCACCGTTACAAGCTCTTGAGGTTTGCTACCTGTAGTGCGAATCTTGAAAGCCAAGGCCAGTCTTGAATGCCCACGCCAGTCTTGAATGCCAAGTACAGTCTTGAATGCCAAGGCCAGTCTTGAATGCCAAGGCCAGTCTTGAATGCCAACGCCAGTCTTGAATGCCAAGGCCAGTCTTGAATGCCAACGCCAGTCTTGAATGCCAAGGCCAGTCTTGAATGCCAACGCCAGTCTTGAATGCCAACGCCAGTCTTGAATGCCAAGGCCAGTCTTGAATGCCAACGCCAGTCTTGAATGCCAAGGCCAGTCTTGAATGCCAACGCCAGTCTTGAATGCCAACGCCAGTCTTGAATGCCAACGCCAATCTTGAATGCCAAGGCCAGTCTTGAATGCCAAGGCCAGTCTTGAATGCCAACGCCAGTCTTGAATGCCAACGCCAGTCTTGAATGTCAGTAGGCATCTATAGTAAAGTAGCTATTTAGTATTTCACAGTTAATTAACTGAACAGTGCAATATTACAAACATGATAAATCTCAATTAGTTTCTAATGTTAGTGATGTAGAGTACTTTGTCAAGGCCCAGAGAGTGTATTATTACGGTGTAACAGCTGTACAGTACAGTCCTTAAATTGTTTGTGTCTTAGCAGACCAACTATATGTCATTGATGCTAACATATAAATATGAAAAAAGGTGCTCTTGGTAACACAGAAAACTAGTGACATAGTTATCTGTTTAAACTATGTAACTCTAGTGAAGTTGTTATTTCCCTAGCTCGCAGTGTCCCTGGCTCAGAATGGTTTCACGCAGTCATGTAATCCAACGAGCAACCAACAATTATAAGATAGCAACAAAACAACTTTACATAGAAATGAAGTGTAACCTTCATTAGTAGCCAGACAGGCCCGAATAGCATAACCATTGCACGAGGACTAGCAAACCATTGGTTTCTTTTTTTGTCAATGTATGTAGCAACACAACAATAGATAATGAAACCTCACCTCATACAATACTTGTAGTTTATTACTATTTTGAAATGTTCTGGATGTGTAACGTTAGTCATCCAATTTATGTTGTTCAATGTGGCAACTGTTCATTAATGTTCCTCTCTATTTAAGTTAGTTAAGGTTATTAGGCCAGCAATCTTCTTGGTAGCCCTCTCTTTGCTAGCATTCTCCTTGCTAGGTTTCTGCTTGCTAGCCTTCTCCTTGCTAGCATTCTCCTTGCTAGGTTTCTCCTTTCTAGGTTTCTCCTTGCTAGCATTCTCCTTGCTAGGTTTCTGCTTGCTAGCCTTTCTCCTTGCTAGGTTTCTCCTTGCTAGGTTTCTCCTTGATAGATTTCTTCTTGCTAGCCTTCTCCTTGCTAGGCATCTTCTTGCTAGGTTTCTTCTTGCTAGGTTTCTTCTTGCTAGCCTTCTCCTTGAAAGGCTTCTGCTTGCTAGGTTTCTTCTTGCTTGGTTTCTTCTTGCTAGCCTTCTCCTTGCTAGTTTTCTCCTTGCTAGGTTTCTTCTTGCTTGGGTTCTTCTTGCTAGCCTCCTCCTTGCTAGGTTTGTCCTTGCTAGCCTTCTCTTTGATAGCGTTATTCTTGCTAGGTTTCTCCTTGCTAGCCTTTTCCTTGTTAGATTTATTCTTGCTAGGCTTCTCCTTGCTAGCCTTCTTCTTGCTAGGTTTGTCCTTGCTAGGTTTCTTCTTGCTTGGGTTCTTCTTGCTAGCCTCCTCCTTGCTAGGTTTGTCCTTGCTAGCCTTCTCTTTGATAGCGTTATTCTTGCTAGGTTTCTCCTTGCTAGCCTTTTCCTTGTTAGATTTATTCTTGCTAGGCTTCTCCTTGCTAGCCTTCTTCTTGCTAGGTTTGTCCTTGGTAGATTTATTCTTGCAAGGCTTTTCCTTTTGTATGTTTTAGCCACCGGATCTTCATTCATACTTATTTTTATTTACTGTATAACCATACATGCTGTGTGTTCTGGTAACAGAAATACAGGCCGGGGGGAGCTCTGCAGCCCTCTGATTGATTCACAGAAAAGCTGTTTCGGTCTTTGAACAGACTATTCCATTCCATGGTAATTAACATCCACCCTCCGCTTTCCACTTTATTTTCCTCAGGGTCCATAAGCAGACCAGTAGCTCGTTTCATGCTCCTTTCGTGCTTCATGTTAATGAAAAACTGTAAAGAGTATTTTTAGAATCCTCTGTCTGCCCATTAAGAAGTTGGCACGTGTCATGTGCTGTGTGCTCGCAGAAGTTTAAGGAAAGGAGGAACTGGTAGAACGTGTGGCAATGTGACAAAAACATTAAGACTGTTGTTATTATAAGGCCCTGTGCAATACATGCCTCCTATATATATGCATATTTGGGTGATTATGGTTCACAACCGTAACACAAACATTTAATATACATATCTGCATATCTTGTTACCCCATCCTAAAGAAATGACTCTCCTGGTACCATTATTTTTGCTTGACACTGTCTTCTTCACTCTTACTCTGAGGTAAAATAATATCTATTAGATAGCCCACAAATCAGCCATGATCAATATCATTATTGACCAAAGCCTATGCAAATCTGCACCTCATTCACATTTTATTTTCTAGTTTGAAAACAAACAAGTGAACATGTGTAATGTTCAAGAGTAGGAAGAAAGTATGTAGCAAGCTTTACAAAACCAATAACTAACCTAGAGATTACGATGTATTTTGTTATGTCTGGGGCCTTAGGCAGTGCTACATGGTCTGTAACCTAAGTGCGCATAGATTTTTGACGTAAGCTCACCCAACCAGCGGCGGAATGCATGTACTTAGGGAAGATAGCAACCGTACCTTGTTCCAGGGATTGCCCTGTCTCTCTTGACTTTTTGGCAAGTCAAAGCAGATGATCATTATTGTATTTTTTGTGATAAAAAAAATGAAAGAGGTTAATTAACGCAAAGAAATAAAATGAGGCCAAGTCCCAATCAGTGGACTACACTTAAAAGACTACCGCTAGCCTCTTCCATATGCCCTCTTGCCTTTTTTCATTCAATGCAAGTTCACCCTAATTCCTCATGCAAGAAGCAGGATTAGGCCATTTTAAAACGTTAATGCTTTTCATCCATAGACTTAGACTCACTTATGTGTTGCAGCACAACGCTGGTGAGTTTTATATTAAGCTCAAAAGTAGATTCAGCTCACAGATGGCCAAAAGTTCACCCTTGCAGAGCAGAATGTAGGGTTCCTGAACTGATGGCCAGCAAGGTCCTTATGCAGCAAAGCACCCTCAAAACACCTAATTGACCTTTGAAATGGGGTCAATATTGTGGAACGCAGCGTCTAGTTCTTGGGACCCATGTTGTTCAAATCAGCCTCTCAGTGACCCCATATCGAAGGGCAAGAACGGTGGTGGAGGTCAGAGTCCTTTATTCATCCTATCTCTGCGATACACAGACAAGGATGACTGGGGTCACTGAGAGGCGGAAGGGCAGGGTTCCTGCTTCTTGGGACAACACAGAAGATCCATTCCCAGAGTTCATCCATTCACTCTCTCGGGACACTTACAAAAGAATGCTAAATATATTACAATGGGTTTTGGTTTTATTATTGTTTTCTATGAATGCTTAGTAGAATCTGTAGAAACCATGTGCAGTGGTCGGTCGAATGTATAATAGACTTCTAATTGTAATTCTGAAAGAGTAAGACACTAAGAAATATGATTCCTAGTTCTTGCAAGAAGAGTATACCAACTACTGATAAAGTTGCTGTTAGCACACACATCTGTATCCAACAAGCCATCATACTGACCACATTAGGGCTCTCCGGAGCTCACTCACCGGCACATGGGTATTGTTCTGTGCAAAAGTGGAATTGAATAACCAAAGAAACATTTTGCATTTTACTCAGTGAAATAAGAATTTGATCCCTTGTCAATTCTGTCTCCCAGGTGTCTTTTATACAGGTAACAAACTGAGATTAGGAACACTCTCTTAAAGGTGCATGCTCCTAAAGGGAGTGCTCCTAATCTTAGTTTGTTACCTGTATAAAAGACACCTTTCCACAGAAGCAATCAATCAGATTCCAAACTCTACACCATGACAAAGAGCTGTCCAAGGATGTCAGGGACAAGATTGTAGACCTACACAAGGCTGGAATGGGCTACAAGACCATCGCCAAGCAGCTTGGTGAGAAGTTTACAACAAGCGATTATTCTGAAATGGAAGAAACACAAAATAACTGTCAATCTCCCTCGGTCTGGGGCTCCATGCAAGATCTTTTTTGCCTTTCCCTATTACCTTGCCTACCCTCACACCTCACAGGAATCTGGGACTAAATATTATGAGTTAATTTGACCCCAGACATGGCTACATGTAGCAGATTTTCTTCTGTGACCAATGTGCTGTGACATGCCCAAAGTGTTGGATTTACTGAAAACTAATATGAAAAAAAAGGACAAGACAATGTAATATACAAAGTATTTATTCTCCATGGGAAAGTAGGTCAAAGCCTTCCTTTAACAATTCAGATATTCTTGGAAGTGAGGCGGTGTTATTTCTTTGCTTCTGTCTTGGCTATTATTTAGAACATGAAAGACGATACGGACAACGTGACAATAATAGTATTCCTGTAATGTGACGGTAAGACAATACATTGGAACTGGAATCCTGTGAAGACACTGTCTATGAAGACACTACAGTCACTGATCGTAAAGACAATTTTGAAGCACACTCAGGAATGTTCTCACCAACAGACATGGGGCTGTCAGTGCACTTAAGGACTTTCCTTCAACAGGTACAGATGCACTAGATATGTTGCATCTATCTGCAACCATTAGTACTTTTGAAACACATCTTATCGGCATCCAATTACCTTTGTCAGTTTCAAAGTTTATACTTTAATAGAAAGCAGACATTGCTTTTGATTTTATATTCAACAAATATTGCAGAAATGAAAATGGCACGGACAGAAATTATGGACGTAATATTTTGTTGCACAACCTTTAGTGACAATCACTGCAATCAAACATTTTCTGAAGCTCTCAAAAAGGCTTCTGCACCTGTTAACAGGTAGTTTGGCTCACTCTTCCTTAGCAAACTGCTCCCGCTGTTTAAAGTTTGATGGGTGCCTTCTCCAGAATGTAGGTTTCCAGCTCTTTCCCTAGATGTTCGATAGGATTCATATCAGGACTCAAAACAAGGCCACTTCAGAATAGTACAATGTTTTGTTCTTATCCATTCTTGGAAGCCTTCAGCGGTGTGTTTAGGGTCATTATCCTGTTGGAGGACCCATGACCTGTGACTGAGACAGAGCTTTCTGACACTGTACGTTTGGCTCCAGAACGCCTTGCTAGCCTTGAGATTCCATTGTGCCCTGAACAGATGTAAGACACTGTGTCACACACAGCCATGCAGCCCTAACATGGTATTTCTGCTTCTGACAGAAGCTCCCGTTCTGTCCAAAGCACATTCTTCCAGTAGTATTGTGGCTTGTCAATACGCATATTAGCAAATGCCAGTCTGGCATTGTTTTTTCAAACGTGACGGGTGGTGCGATCTGAAACTGACGTACCTTCACCTTAGAGTTCAGCTTGTATCTCTTTGGCTGTAATCCTTGATTAAAACGTGCTAATCCATTTACACTCTCCTGTTCAATCTGGGTCTGATTTTCCTGCTGATACAGTTCCATGGACTTTGACATTCTTAATAATATTTGCAACTTTTGTCACAGGAACATCAAGCTGCTTGGAGATGGTATTGTATTCTTTATCTTTACCATCCTTGTCTATTATTTTCTTTCTGATCTCCTCAGACAACTCTTTCCTTTGCTTTCTCTGGTACATGTTCAGTGTGATGCACACAGTGATACCCGACCGCACAGTGAATACTTTTCTCCATTTAAATAGTCTGAATGACTGATTACAAGATTGGAGACATACTATTTCAAGAAAAAAAGTTTCAGTTTAAAATAGCACTACAACACAAAGGGGTACAAAGGGCTCTATTGCTTTTTATCTATGACATACCAAAGGCATGCAAGTATGCATGATACAGTAGCTTTTAATTTCTGCACTTTTCAGGAGGTATTAATCATTATTTTATAAGTTGTAAGCGTACCAACAGATCTGACTACATCTGTTTATCATCCATTTAATGAATGGATTTGGCTAATTAAGGCAGAACTGTACCTGCCATTTTAAAATATTAGGCTTTGATTTCTGACTGCACCATAACCACAAAAGACAAATTGTGTTTTTTAATAGCTGGTATATAACAAAGCACAAATACTTTAAACACATACACATAAAGCTGACTCAGTGTTAACAGAGAGTAAAAAAAACAGTGTATATGTGTGATAGATGAGTCAGACCTTGAGTTGGCCTCTGCAGACACTTCGCTTTGCCGCTGTCATTAATATTCACATCATCATCAGCAGTCTGCTCAGGCTCATTGACTCTCCCGGTTTGCTCAGGCTCATTGACTCTCCCAGTCTGCTCAGGTTCATTGACACTCTCCCAGTCTGCTCAGGCTCATTGACACTCTCCCAGTCTGCTCAGGCTCATTGACTCTCTCCCAGTCTGCTCAGGCTCATTGACACTCTCCCAGTCTGCTCAGGCTCATTGACACTCTCCCAGTCTGCTCAGGCTCATTGAC
>JACXGK010012830.1:0-13771 GCA_016801125.1 Novumbra hubbsi | reverse complement strand
CCGGCCTTCTAGGCACCACTGTCCGTGTTTGTCTTGTTACCCATGTCCTGTGAACGCATCCCTCCCTGATTCCAAACAGCTGCGGCTCATTGCTATGCCTATTTAATCCCTCATGTGTCTTGTCTCTGCGTTCGTTATTGTATTCCTGTTGTGTGTGTGCACGTTCGTACTAGACGTGCTTTCGTTTCACATTAAGCCTATATGCATTGCTTATATACACGGCATCAGTATTTCGACGGGTCCATAGACCGTCAGAGGAATAAATATCCTTACGCCTACCTGCAGTTTGGTCCCCTCATTCACGACACCTGACAGTGTCGTACAGGTGTTGTAGGACTTTGTTTCCTGCATTTTGGTGCAAATTTCTTTTTTTATGCATGCAAATCACATAATGAGACAACGCAAAACGTTCACATTGAACACAACAATATCTTTTTAAAAGAAGTAAAAAGATGATATTTATATATTTTTTTCCTTCATGCTATAAAAACTCACAATTATTTTATTTGTTTGCAAAAACACACAGATATATAGATTCAATATATAGTATAATATACACAAGAAAAAAGAAATACACTGTCTACAAGTACAGAACAATCATACAGCAAAAATAATCCACCCTCGTAACACCTATCTGGCGCCGAGTATGACTGCTGCGTTGAGAGCTCCGACCCAATTTTGCGTTCTTTTGTTTGTTTTGTTTACAATTCTTGTGTTTTCGTCTTGGATGTCCCCTGTCTTATTGTCTATGATAGACAACCACTTTTGGATATTGGTTCTTCAAAAGCACATCGGAAACCGCACTTTAAACACCTCAATGCCGACCCCCCTGTTTTCAAACACAACAGCACTGCACTTGTGTACAGTGGAGGAAAAAATGTTTGATCTCCTGCTGATCTTATACGTTTGCCCACTGACAAAGAAATAATCAGTCTATAATTTTATTGGTAGGTTTATTTGAACAGTGAGAGACAGAAAAACACATTTCAAATAAGTTATACATTGATTTGAATTTTACTCAGTGATATAAGTATTTGATCCCCAATCAATCAACAAGATTTCTTTCTCCCAGGTGTCTTTTATACAGGTAACGAGCTGAGATTAGGAGCACTCCCTTCAAGAGAGTGCTCCTAATCTCAGCTTGTTACCTGTATAAAAGAAACCTGTCCACAGAAGCAATCAATTAGATTCAAAACTCTCCACCAGGGCCAAGACCAAAGAGCTGTCTAAGGAAGTCAGGGACAAGATTGTAGACCTACACAAGGCTGGAATGGGCTACAAGACCATCGCCAAGCATCTTGGTGATAAATTGGTATGATTTTCGCAAGTGGAAGAAAAACAAAATAACTGTCAATCTCCCTCGGTCTGGGGCTCCATGCAAGATCTCACCTCGTGGAGTTTCAATTATCATCTGAATGATTCAGAGGAGAATTGGGTGAAAGTGTTGTGGTCAGATGAGACCCAAAATTGAGCTCTTCTGCATCAAATCAACTCACCATGTTCGGAGGAGGAGGAGGAATGCTGCCAATGACCCCAGAACACCATCCCCACTGCCAAACATGGAGGTGCAAAGATTATGCTTTGGGGGTGTTTTTCTGCTAAGAGGACAGGGTGAAAACCTCCTTCCCTCAACCAGGGCATTGAAATTGGGTCGTGGATGGGTATTCCATGATGACCCAAAACACACGGCCAAGGCAACAAAGGAGTGGCTCAAGAAGAAGCACATTAAGGTCCCGGAGTGGAATCATCCCATAGAAAGTCTGTGGAGGGTTCGAGTTGCCAAACCTCAGCCTTGAAACCTTAATGACTTGGAGAGGATCTGCAAAGAGGGGTAGGACAAAATCCGTCCTGAGATGTGTGTAAACCTGGTTATTGCCAACAAGGGTTTTGCCACCAAGTACTAAGGCATGTTTTGCAAAGGTGTCAAATACTTACTTCACTGAGTAAAATGCAAATCAATGTATGACTTATAGAGTTTTTGGTTTTATTCTGTCACTGTTCAAATAAACCTAACGTTAAAATTATAGACTGATCCTTTTTGTTATTGGGCAAACGTACAAAATAATCATGGTTGAGTGAAAATAAAGTAAAGTTTCCCTACAACTTATTTAAACCAATAAAAGGCAGCGGTTGTTATGCTGTCCTGCGAAGCGTTTAACAAAAATGTCAAAGTCAAGTGCCTTCGCACACTCTCTCTCAGTGCTGAGCACAGCTAAATGTGTCAACCGCTCTCTTGACATTGTTGACCGCAGGTGATTTTTAACAAGCTTCAAGTTGAGAAGCTGCGCTCACACCCAGCACTACTCACTGGCAAAATAGCTGCAATCTTACAAAAACGAAACAACTCAAACAGGAGCTCCTTAAAAAGATAGTAACTTGACTAAGTTAAAGTAGAGATATTCTCTTTTCCGTTTGCCCTATTTCTTACAAAAAGTATTTTTGTCTCATTTAGCTCATTCTTTAGGTCTTGCAAATCTGAGCTATATGCTTCTGCCAATAACAAAACCATTGTTTCCTTCAATAAGTTGTTTCTTGATGGGTTTAGAGCCTGTATCTTCTTCATTATGTAACAGTTGGAATGTTTCTCCATCTCACAATCATGGAGTCTATAATAAGATTGAATACTTTTTCCCTAAAAGCATATTTTCTGTCAATTTGTATTTTCTGTCCAAGTGTGTATGTGGCGACACTATAATCTAGTCTGCTTGCTTTCTGTGTGGCTTTCTTCAGTTTGATGATGGAAGAAATGTTTGATGTATTACATGTTTCAATTATTGTATTCCACAGCTCATTGAAGTAGTCCTACTTTTTGTGATACTCTTCAAAGGTCTGCCTAAGAACCTCAATTAGATCAACTGCTTTAGAGAGATCCATCTTTGGTGACTGGAGCATGTCAGATAAAAACTCACCTAGGACCTTTCTGAATAGTGCATGTACCCCTATGAAATCTTGGTCAATTTGACAAAGTAGCTCTGGTCGGAATGGGCTCACCTGAAATGTATTCCAACAGGCAACCTATCAATAAGGTTTTCACATGCAATGTAGCGGCAGGCCCTCACAAAGTCTTTGTAGTTCATGTGGTGGGATTGTTTTCACACAGTCCACAACAACAAGATTTAAACAGTGTGTATCGCAGTGGGTATAGAATGCATACTTGGCCACTTGCTTTATGCATGACCGCAGCTCCATCCTATCCTTAACCCACCAGATTTTCTCCGTATTCAAGACCAAGCAGGGAAAAAAATGATTGGCAAAACTACCTGCATCTGCAAATGTTCTGTTTCCTGGAACTCAAGGAATCTCTCTTGTACCATAATATCATAATAGTACCTTATGACAAGAGACATCTGCTCCATTATGCTCACATCTTTAGTTTCATCTGCTATACCTGAGAAGAGCTCACTGGCTTTAACTTCATATATTCCTCCTGCACCATTCCTGACAAAGATTCTAAGATTCAAATTTTGAATGCGTTTACTTGTGTACTTTGCATTTCAAGGCTTTTTTGACAATCTTTTTAATTAATGGATTGTGTTCACCTACAAGGCTGAAAATCTCAAGGAAAATCCCTCAGTTTTTTGGGTTTTCAGTCATGTCCCTGCTGTGCAATATTCTAAAAGCCCGTGAGCAGCAAAATGTTATCCATGGTTTTGATATTTTTTAGATTTTCAATGACTTGTTTTTGATTTCTCATCATTACCAGGACAGATGTTTTGTTTTGTGCCATTCTTTTGTGTTCACCCCATGAAATCATGTACATGCATCTCTGACTTAGCGTGTAGATTGAACCCACGGTCTTCAAAGTGGCTTTTCTCCAATTGGACTGTACATTTTTGGATGCGTAAACACTCTTAGCGGTATTTGAAAAGGCTAAATGTCTACATGCAAAGCCGTATGCTGCATCCTTTGCAAATATTCTAGCCATGAAATCCACTCATAGCACTAATAGCCTAGTGTGATGGCTCTTGCATTTATTTAAACATAGTGTGCTTAATTCATGCACAACATTTTGCTTCATGTGTATGAACTCAACAACATACATTACATACAATCTAATGGCTAATCGGTGGAGGGAGCTGAAGGTTCGAGTTGCCAAATGTCATTCTTGAAAACTTAATGACTTGGAGTGGACCAGCAAAGAGGAGTGGGACCTAAGAAAAATCCCTCCTGAGATGTGTGCAAACCTGGTGACAAACTACAAGAAATGTCTGACTTCAATGATTGCCAACAAGGGTTTTGCCAACAAGTACTAAGGTGTGTTTTGCAAAGGGGTCAAATATTTATTTCACTGAGTAAAATGCAAATTAATTTATAATTTATTTAAAATTTGTTTTCCTGGATAGATTTTTGGGGTTGTTATTCTGTCTCTCACAAATAGACCTACCATTAAAAATATAGACTGATCATTTCTTTGTTAGTGGGCAAACATTCAAAATCAGCAGGGGATCAAATATTATTTTTATAATATAATAAAGAAATGCATATACAGATGTTTGATATTTTGACTTTTGGACTATGTTAATAAAGAAGGATTTTTATACCTACACCAAGTTTGTTATACAATAAAGAACAAACATAACATATAAAACTAAATTACCAACACAATGGTTATACTAGCTTGGAGTATTCAAATTGAAAGCTATAAAGTTACAATCAATTTGCTGGCTATATGCATATCTATAATGTCCATACTGTGACAGTGTGCCTACAGAACCAGTACAGCTGGCTCCTACTGTAGACAAAGAATATCTACTCACTGGCGGTGGTTTGAACACAGTATATAAACAGAAATATATTTTTTCCAAATATAATATTTTGGAAAAGAAATGCTTTTCTCAACTCGTCATTCTGTCATGTCATTGTGGTTCCCAATTTTAAGTGAGCAAAAACTGTAAGTAGCAGACAGGTGCTGCCAATCAAAGCCCTTAATTGATCATCAGCAAATGTGACTATCTCTGTAAAAGCCAACATTTTAGCGGTTTGCTGGTGTGGAGTATTCACGTGTGAAAAAGAAAGGAATCAAGGTGTAGCAATGGCCCAGTCAAAGTCAAAACCTCAATCCAATTGAAATTCTGTGTCGGGACTTTAAAACAGCTCTGAGGAAATGCTTCATTTTGGCTTTATTGTGGTTAAATAAATCATTTCTCAGTGTAATATGTCATGTGTTGCTGTTCATCTGAAGTTGTATTTCCCAAATCTTTAGGCAAAGGAACAGATGTCCTGTTATGTAAAACCATAGAATTCAAAAAGTGTGTATTCACACAACTGCAAAATGATGGTCTAGTCTTTTAGACGGCAATTGCAAATCTGTCATAATATCTTGATGGGCAATTGTTGTTTGCTCAGTCTTGTAATAAAAATTGTTGACGTTTTAGCAGAGTAGTTTGTAGATATTGTCTCATGTTTCTTCCGATTTCATTCTTAAGCGGAAACCGCCATAGCTAACTGGAAACCAAATTTCAGTTTGTCTGTCAGACTATAGAAAAGCTGTTTGGCTGCTTTTGAAGTCACGTAAATCTGCTGAAAGATGTGTCACATACTTTCATTCAAATTTATGAAAATGAATATGTCTTGGGATTTGTGTGTCATATGATTACGTTGTCATAATCCCATTAGATGTGCTGACCTTGAATTTCTCTCACTCATCAAAAATAGGCAGTGTTATGTTTTATGCAAAGATGTTCATTGATGTTTCTATCGATATCAATAATATAGAAACAACCCCAACTGCTTGCTGAAGCTATCTTACTATCTGGTTCATCTAGGTTATTAGAGAAATTATGTAGTAGCAAATATGTAATTCGCTCGCAGAGGGAGTGGAGAAGGAAGAGTGAAATGGACTTTCTTTCAAAGTCTATATAAATAGAGAAAATACATTATATTATTCAAATTTACATTCATGTGATGTCAAATCGAAAAAGAGTAGGTCCTGTTACAAGATAACTTCTATTTTGTATTTGTTCTTAATTTCTGTGCTATACATGTTTGAAATTTGGGGAAAATATGACTTATTTACTGTTAGTTTTCTATTGGTGTCTAAAGGGTTAAATAAACTGTTGGCATTAGTTATAACACAAAAAGAATTGCAAAAACTAAAGGGCATTCTAGATATCACAAAGCTGGTAGATAGACTTTTGACTGACATTGTAAATGTCAATGGAAATTGTAATGCCTCAACGTTTCTGTTGAGGAAAAATAGAGAACTCAACAAACTGGACACTGATCAATCAGTAATGTCACAAATGATTGTCTAGCCTGCTGCTCAACTATACACAAACTCAACATAGATTACCGATTTGTTGTAGTGATGGGCAGTTCGGATCATTCTACTGACCACGATTTCTAAATCTCTAAGTAATTTTTGGGGTTAGTTTAATAGCCAATGCCCTGAATATGTATCGCAAATTAATGCATTCATTACATTTATGAATTAGAGTAGGCTGGCTGTAGGTACTACACATAGTTCAGCATTTGACTGGGTCTTCATTTTGTTCATTTTGTCATGTCACTATAGCTAGACAGAGGAAATTGTAAAGATCTGTTTATCTCTTGAGTGTGTCTTCGACTACAACTCTTTGAGTCTTTGGTTCTTTTTTCATGCGACCGTTGAATAGACTAGCTCAGTAACGGTCACGTGAAAAACGAATGAAAGACTCATACCCAAAAACACAGTTAAGAGGTAAACAAATTATTTTGGTTTCCTCTAATGAGCCTATGAAATGCGTGGCCATGAGAAAATTAGCAAATCAGTCTCTGAGACTAATAGTTACTAGACCCAACTAATTAATAATGACAATCGT
The DNA here is from genome assembly GCA_016801125.1 of Novumbra hubbsi. Classification (NCBI taxonomy): domain Eukaryota; kingdom Metazoa; phylum Chordata; class Actinopteri; order Esociformes; family Umbridae; genus Novumbra; species Novumbra hubbsi. The sequence continues at coordinate 6,971 of JACXGK010012830.1, read as the reverse complement.
TGTCCATTTTTTTATTATTATTATTTATTTTTGTATCAATTGTTTTTTTGCAACCCTAACTATGCATGTCTGTGTGTGTGTATCACGGTCTCGGTGTGTGACGGAACCAACCGCAGACATATTGAAAGAAAACGTGAATTTATTCTAAACAAGACAAACTGTACATGAAAACAAAGGGGCTGAAACAAGCAGCAAAACGTATACCTAACTAAACATGAAACACACTGTGAAAACTGACATAAAACCAAACAAACCAGGACCGTGACCGTTGTAGGGTGAACAAACAATAAACCACTCCGGGTGTGGCTCAAAACCTAACCTAGAGGCACCTCTATGTGTCATGCCCTGACTGTGAGCCACGAGGCACAGATATGGCCAGGGGACCCCAGCCGGGACATGACAGTGTTATTTTATGTATCTGCAAATTCATAATGGTTGCGATGAGGTACAATTCCCCCACAACTTTAGCACTCATACAGACCAAAGTATGGATCCACAAAAGTCTTTGCATTTGTCAACATGGGCCTTGTCAAAGGCTAAACGGGCCTTCAGTGGCTTTCTGTGTGGTAGACAACTTTGCAATCCACTTCTATGCAGGGAGCGTCTTACTGTGTGAGATAAAACATCATCACTGACTGTGGATTTTTGATTTCCATGAGCTGTAATCATCAAGACTAAAACAAAAAAATTCTCGAAATGTTTCACTTTATGTGTAATGAATCTATAATATATGAAGGTGTTACTTTTTGATTTCAGTTACAGACAAAAAACTTTTCAATGATATTACAATTTTTTGAGATGTACCTGTATAATAGATGAGTGACCAATTCAAGAGAAAAAATCTACAAAACCATGTGACTCAGAAAGGAGTTGGGCCTACATGAGCAGGTCGAAAAACTAAAATGCACCTTTGAATACACTCAACAAGTCTCAGGAACTCTAATGGAGAGAAAGAAGATCACCATTTTTCCTAAACATGTTCCTTGCATAACTGTATCATGCAGAACACTTCAGAATCAGAATCAGCTTTATTACCAAGTTGGTTCCCATACAAGGAATTTGCTTTGGTGCTGTAGTGCATGACAAGAAACACAAGAACAGTATGTGGGAGTAGGTAAAATGTGCAAACATTTACTGTATAAGTAACATAAAGTGCAATGTGTAAGAAGGAAGTCCAGAGAAGTGCATTAATGTATTGCATTAAGTAGATTCACCCTACTTGTTAAATTCTCCAGGAGACAGAGATACTAAGGAAGCTGTTTGGCTGGTTGTTCTTGGCTCTAATGCATAGAATACACTACTGCTGAGCATAGAGTTGTAAGCAAAGAGTTAAGAAAGAAAAACAGTAAGAAAAACAGTAATATTTTCCTTATCTGCCTGTAAGCATTCTGTAGCTCCAAAAGCAGGCAGAAAATTGCTGTTACACAAGCAATGGCTTGTGCTGACCTGCTCTAACTTGGAACCAACACAGGGCCCCGTAAAAAAAAAAAGTAAATAATAAAATTTACATATATATAGTATAGTTATATAGTCATATTAATTAGATTTTCTTTGACATTTTCGTTGACATTGCCCCTCTTGATTAATAAATGGCTGCAGTTTTGATATAGATCTGTGCGCATGTGGTAATGGTACATGCGGATGCTTTACATGTTTGATTGATATATAACACAAGTACCTAAACAAACAATGAACAAAGGGTCTAATTAAAAAAAAAATTGAATGTTTTGTGAAGTGGACAATTATGTTTATGGCTTTGTGCATTTTCTCCTTGTGGTCCATCGCTGCTGTCTAGCAGTGATGACGTTTTATTACAACTGGTTCTGTCTTGGTTAGGCTGCTCTCTGTTGGAAGCAGTCGGTTAGTACATGACTTTAACCAACACTCACTTTTGTTCAGGATTTTTATGCAGAGGTTTGATTGCACAAGCAGAGCAGAGCAGAGCTATCTTCAGTTGCAAAAGTCCTGACCAGAAATCTTTAGTACCTAAATTAATACTTAATCAGTCCTTCTAGAGGTTTGAAGACTTATCTGGAGGATCTGTATTCAGAAGATTGCCTAGATAGGGACAAATAAGCCCACATGCATTGCGTTATTGAAAACATGCCATATCTGACCAAGTCTGTCCCAACTAACTTTTGCAGTAAGCCTTCATTGGGAGGGACTATATCATTCTATGGATGTAAAAGAAAAGCTGACCTGCTGAAATCTATATTAAAAACATTTCATCAAAATGATGGCTAGCCATTGTAGTGACATAATTTGTATTACAATAAACATGTTTGTAATTGCTATCAATTATACACAGTCTTGGTCTTTAGTATATATTATTTTCTTAAAAGCTTCAGGGTAAAGTCAATCTCCTTCCCCTCTCCTTCCAATCTCCTTCCCCTCAACTCCCCAGACAACAAATTATTTAATTTACTTAACTACTTCTTTACATCTAAGATAGAATTTGTATTTAGCAATCTTGAAATCCCCATAATATGGCTTCTTTTTCTATTTAATGTTGTTTAGTGGACAGTCATGTCTTCTTTTATTTACTAATCCTTGACATGTTCTCTGAACTACAGATTATCAGAAAATAAATGTGAAATTAAATGCTAAGTTTACAGTTGTGTTTTAGGCTAGGTGTTAGAAGGAATACTGTATTTCCCGCACTATAAGGCGCACCGGATTATAAGGCGCACCTTCAATGAATGACCAATTTTAGAAACTTTTTCATTTTTAGGGCGCACCGGATTATAAGGCGCATAAGATATTGCAGTCAAACGCTTGACTGGGTTTGCGTTATGCATCCACTAGATGTGCTAAAGGGAATGTCAACAAAACAGTCAGATAAAGTCAAACTTTATTAAGCGTTCTGACAACTCCGTTCACTCCCACGGTAACGTTGTTCAAACGTTAATGTGCATATTAATATTATCTCCCTAGCCTTGCTCACTCTTCTCCCAAACGTGAAGAGGAACTTTTCCCAAATTCAGTAAACACGTAGTAAAAGAAACAGTCGTTTTTTTTGAAAATTAAAGGCTTTTAAGTGCGCCTTATAGTGCGGAAAATACGGTACATGTTCCCCTCTCGAAAGGAAAACAGTCTTCTGTGGGATGAGCAAACTAAAAGTAGCCGTATTGCATGCATGTTTCATTATTGTGAGTTCTATAAAAAGAAATAATGTGCCATTTGAGTTGTTGGGATGAACAATGTGTGAGTGAAGGAACATCAAAATAGATTTTTAAAATACATGTCTGGATATTGAAGGACATCCGATAACAAAGGTCACCTGTGACAAATGTGTTTGAATAAATCAGAGAACACATCTGTCTTTCAATCAAACATATACAAACTGCAAAGAAACCTGGTACCACCTTAATTGTGGAGAACTGGCATGTATTTCTGGCTAGATCTGGCTTGAATGGAATTGTGCCAACCAGATTCCACACATGGTAATCATGTGTTTATTTGCTTTACAATCACTTCATTTCAGAAACAGTAAAATATGTTGTTCTCTCTGCAGCCATGGTATAATTTAATTGAGGCTACATTGGTGACTCCATGCTGCAATAACTATGCTGCACCACTAGAGATCACCAGAGTTTAAGTTAATTGCGAGTCATACACGTCAGCTACAATTTGATAACACACTTGATTTACACCAACAAGTTTCTCAGTAGGGCTGATTGCATTGTGTGAAAAGCTGTAAAAAAAATATAGAGTGAAAAAACTTTTTTTTTATCCCCTGCTGATTTTGTTCGCTTGCCCACTGAAAAAGAAATGATCAGTCTACAATGTAGACTTTTATATACCACCTGGCAATGTCCACACTAATGTAAACGGCTCAGTAGGAGGCCAATGTTTGTGATATTATCTTTAGGAATGTGGTATTATCATTTTTACACTGTTAAAATTCTTTGAGACACATATGTAGAATACAATTTGCAACCAGAGGATAGTCATAATCATGGTTTTATGTCAGGAGACAGTATTGTTTTATAAATGTGTGTATTGTGGTTGTGGATTTGATTCTCACAAAAAGGCCTACAACACATTTTAAAATGTACAAACTCACTACTGTTTCTTGCTTTGGATTAGAATCTTCTAAATTACTGAATAATAAGAATTGTGTCAAAAGCCCTAGTTCGGGACATTTTCGGACTTTCCAGTCCCCTGTCCTATGCAGAGGAGCAGATCACTTTCCTGATCCTTTTTGGATACATGTCAACTCATTTTACTTTCTGAGTCATGACTTAAATATGCACTAATGATTATCCTTCTATTTTGCATATGAAAAGTATGAGAAAAATCTGATTTCACACTATTTGAACAGACAGAGCAGTGCATCCCCCTTCCTAAGCTACCAAGGTACTGTGATTGGTGTGATTGAGTGAGGGTGAGGGCACTTTTAGACAACCTAAGATCACTTTATAAAACAATATCTTCATGAGTTGGGAGTTTTACTTGCTTAAACATGTTTTAAAGGCAGATCTGCCCGGAAGATCGAAATGAATGTGTAAACAATGGAGAGGGCGGAGCTTGGCCAAACAATAGCTAATTTTCATTACAAACCAACTGTGGTTCTCTTTCTCTCTCTGTGGAGACATGCATCATCCGTTTAGACTAATGGACTCATTTAGACTTCATTAACCTTAACTGTTTCTGGGTTTCTATCTCTCCTGGGAGCAACTTTTGTTTCCATTTATTACAGAATATTTGTCTATCAGTATTTCCCTTTTACCCTTGAGTATACATATGCAGTGGGCAATAGAGGGATAATTACAATGAGAAATGAAGCTTTCTCCACTTCTAAAGAAATATAAAAATAAGTGTTGTGTGTATGCGTGTCTGCACACATTCTCCGGTAAAATGCCCTTAGGTTTCTGCTCACCGCCGCTGACCAACACATATTTTTCTTGCTGTAACAACCTCTCCACTAGAGGGCACATATGTTTCTTTGGTATCTGAAAGGGATAGTTTAGGTTTCTGGCAATTTAAGATTTGGGATATTATTAGGATACCCATCCCCATCTGTCAAAACATGCAGCTACTCTTTGTTGTCAACAAAAAAACATAGCTTGAAATTTCAACTTGACATAACACAGAACTTTAATAAATAAAAAGTAAATTTAACAATTGATTTAACAAAAGAATAGCTTCAAAATAATGCTTTACAGAGACAACTGTTTGTCAGGCTAGGCCTTGAGTTGTTGTAGGTATTGTTGTGGTAATATTAACAATTGGATGTATTAATTGATTATACACTGGCTTACATGTCAAACGGTTGTTGCATGAAGAGAGCAAAGGAATGTTGGGGTCATAAAGCTAGGACAGAGGATCTGGTTTGTGTTTGTTGGTGACACCTATCTCTATGCTAAATCCTGTAATCACACTGTGCCCATCTGTTCTCCTTATCACTGTTCTTGTTCATTGATCTATAGGAATTTGGCCATGAGGGGGTGATACTTCTATCCTGAGTGGGGGCTATTGGGGCACCTGGATAAACACAGGATAGGGGGAGAACAGATTGGGGTCAGGAAGGGAACATTGTTTTGACACACCCCTGGACTGGGATATACCAAATACATATGCAAATAACCTGAGTGTATAAGAATGTATGTAACTTTGGAATTGGCAGAGATGCTTGCCTGTCACTCTGGGTGATGGGGAACCAGACTCTCCTTGCAAGTTGTTAATAAACTGTTAATTGTGCTGGACACCTTTGTTGTTACTCTTACCTGCAAATGGTTACAAATTAGATCGTATTGATTCAGTAATCTGCCACGATAGTATGACAGTATGTAATTCTACTGTTAATTGGCCTGACATAGTCAAGTTGGGATCTTTACTCATTCCAAAATGGCATTGTTCAGTCAATGTTCAAATCCAACTAAGGAAAGAGTGCCTTAGACCTCCAACCGCTCAAAGACCACAGATTTAAACGTAATAAGGCTAATTTCCTCTCTCACAGTTAATCCATACATCAATGTGCATACATCAATCCAGGATGTCTGCTTGACAAAAAATTTACAGTGTAGATATATCCTACTTGCATTAGTTCTGTCAGAGTTGTGTTGTTTTATGCCCCATTGCTACAATTGTTTGTTAACTCGGCACAACTGTAGCTTTTCTTTTAGTCTGGTCTTCTTTCTTCAATATGGGTTTTCTTATACTTTTATGTCTCTCTTCTATTGCCTCCCTTCTTAGAAACTGTACTATGTTTGGTTTGTCTCTTATTATTTAAGTTACATTTTCACAGAAACATACAACTGAGAGTTTTTTAGTTTTTATTGGTGGATATTCTGGGTTACTGTGTGTAAATAAAGCTGGAAGAAGTCAGATTTTATTTGTATTAACTTTGGCTGTGAGGTATACATTTTAGAAGGTAACTAAAGTTAGATTTAAGAAGTAAAGGGGTGGGATCACATGGATTACTAAATCATTACCTACAATTAAACCCTGACCGTTATATTGGTTGACCAATTTTATCGGCCAATATTAGCCGTTTAACGATTTTTTTTGTGTAGGCGATTTATTCACTGATAAGAAACCAATATTGGTTTGCAAATCATTATTTGTGCTCAAGAGGGCGATCTTTTGCTTTATATATATGTTTGTGCTCCACAAAAGGACGACACACACAACCTTAAAACTGTGGGAGGAAAGAGAAGAAACTGCTTTCAAGGAGAGTTCAAATAGAACCTTTCAAGTGTAAAATTGTCCCGCAATATAAAATTTCACATGAATTTAAAATGGCATATGTTGAGTTCAAAATCTGCTTCCCCGGGTCCGAATCAGAGAATGTCCACGCGGTTCAAGTCTTTCCAAACTAAACACCTTTATTACAGACAGCTATCTGGAGATCGTTCCCCACAGTACAGTAGAAAAGATCTGAATTACTTTCACCTGGAGACAGTTTATATTCAGCCCCTCCCACCCCTCAATCATTGGATGTAATCTCTTGAGTGGGCTTCCTGGGT
>JACXGK010012829.1:0-13773 GCA_016801125.1 Novumbra hubbsi | reverse complement strand
TAACCCCCCCCCCCCCCCCCCGACAGGTTCCCAGACAGTCTTATTCCCCGCTCTCCCGGCGTTTTCTTACCCTCTGTCCTCCGTCTGTCCCCCCCCCAGACTGTACTCTCTCCCTAGGCTAGAAATCAAGAAGCATGGGTGACTGGAGCTTCCTGGGGCGGCTGCTGGAGAACGCACAGGAACATTCGACGGTGATCGGCAAGGTGTGGCTCACGGTCCTCTTCATCTTCCGGATCCTGGTCCTGGGCGCGGCGGCGGAGGACGTGTGGGGCGACGAGCAGTCCGACTTCACCTGCAACACGCAGCAGCCCGGCTGCGAGAACGTCTGCTACGACCAGGCCTTCCCCATCTCCCACATCCGCTTCTGGGTGCTGCAGATCATCTTCGTGTCCACGCCCACCCTCATCTACCTGGGCCACGTGCTGCACATCGTCCGCATGGAGGAGAAGCGCAAGGAGAAGGAGGAGGAGCTGCGGAAGGCCGCCAGGCTCCAGGAGGAGAAAGAACTGCTTTACAACGGAGGCCGGGCGGACGCCGGTGGAGGAGGAGGAGGAAGAGGAGGAAGGGGCGGTAAGAAGGAGAAGCTGCCGATCAGGGACGAGCACGGGAAAATCCGCATCAGGGGAGCTCTGCTGCGCACGTACGTGTTCAACATCATCTTCAAGACCCTGTTTGAGGTGGGCTTCATCCTGGGCCAGTATTTCCTCTACGGCTTCCAGCTCCGGCCGCTGTACAAGTGCGAGAGGTGGCCCTGCCCCAACGCGGTGGACTGCTTCATATCCCGGCCCACCGAGAAGACCATCTTCATCGTCTTCATGCTTGTGGTGGCCTGCGTGTCCCTGCTGCTGAACCTGTTAGAGATCTACCACCTGGGCTGGAAGAAGGTGAAACAGGGAATGGCCAGCCCCGCCCCCGCCTCGCTGCCCCGCCCCGCCTCCAGGACTGCGCCTCCCCCCCTCGGCTCCCCGCCGACCTACACGGATGTGACCGCGGGGAGCGGGGCGTTCTTCCTGCCGCCGCCGGCCGGGCACGAGACGGCCGGGGAGGTGCCTCCGTCGTCCTCCTCCTGCAGGAGCAGCGGGGGCAGCAACCGCAGCCGGGCCGCGCGGCAGAACTGGGCCAACCGGGCCGCCGAGCAGCAGACCCAGCAGATGAAGGCCTCCACCTCCTCCTCCACCTCCCCCTCCTCCTCCTCCACCTCCTCCTCCGATAGCGAGCGGCGACGTGGCGACGCCGCTCCCCTCACCCCCGCCAGCCCCAGCAGAGGAGGCGCGGGGGGGGGGGGCGGTGGCCACGTCACCACCACGGAGGAAGGCCACGTCACCACCACGGTGGAAATGCACCAGCCCCCAGCCGTGGTCGCGGACCCTCGGCGCCTCAGCCGGGCCAGCAGGAGCGGCAGCCTCAGGGCCCGGCCCAGCGACCTGGCGGTATAGCCGGCCCGGCCGCCGACCAAACCTCCGGCCCTCCAGAGGGCCCCGCAATGGGTTTTTCTATAAATTAAAGAAGCTCGATTGAGAATCCTGAGCGAACCCAAAAAAAAAAAAGCGACGTGAAACAAGGGCTGGAAATGCAGCCTAGAATACTGTTGATCTATTAACGGCGGTTGAGAACAGTGCAATCGGTGAGTTGTAGCATTACATGTGATAACAAATGTGCACAGTGTGTTTGTGTCCATTAAAATGGTCCGACAAGTCGCAGGCTTTCCTATACTGGAGGACTTAAGGGTTCCTATTCCGGTTTAAAAGGCCACCTGTTTGTTGACTTCAGTTCCTGTGGCAGTGTTTTCACGTTGTGTTTATTTATTGAACATAAAAGCCTATTTATTCCAGTTAGGAATGATACTGTACAATCTTCAAGTTGTTGAGTTTGATTGGCAAATTGCTGAGAACCGACTTTGAATAAAACTGTTATGTGTTAGTACAGGGTGCTTTGACAGCCGTTGTGTTTCTTATGTTTACGGTTATGCTGTTATATAGTTACTACAAGTTGATTGAGCCTTTCTTAAAACAGTTTTTTAGTATATTGTAGTAATTCCCTCGCAAGACAAAATCCAACAGAATGTATAGCCTTATCTTTTCACTAAGACAAGGACTTCTGTACGTCAGAGATTACATTCACATGGGGATAGTACAAATAGCTTGTTCACAATTTAAATGAAATATTTTTTATAATATTCAGGAAATAGCTTAGCTATCAATGTTTGGAAAGATATTTTTTGTATTTTGTGTTTGGAGAGTGATTGTGGAATCTGTAACTACAAAACTACAACTCACCGATTCACTAGCAGAATTGCTGGTGCATTTCTCCATCTCAGTTTTACCCAGGGTTCATTTGCTGAACACATCCGTTACACATAAACTGTAAACAAATGATGGGTAAAAACTTGGTTCCAGACGCTGCTCCTAGAGTTGGTTCTCGAATGCAAAGATTGAGATTTCTTTTTGCCAGGAATTAAAAAGCATAGTGCGATATGCACAATGAGAAATTGACATCCAGTTTTCAAGCTGTTGAAATAACAATTGCATTATGAGGGTAAATAAATCAATGACAGGATACTTAAATATTACTCACCTTGCCAATGCTACATCAGGAACAGTTGGCATTTCGGAGGTTTTCTGATATTTTGTTCAATCAAAAGTTACAAAGCTCTTTGACTTGATTCAAAAGATTTGAGTTTTTTTTCTTAATTCTTTTCATTTCAGTGTTCATCACTGCCATCAAACAAAACATTTCTGTTTTTAATCATCTTTATGTTGAGGGGACACACACTTATACACTACATGTGAAACTATTGTTTTTCTTAAAAGTGCTATATTTTCTTTTGTTTTTATTATGCTGAAATAAAATTTCTTAACTTTAGTAAAGTTTGTAAAAACCAAAAGAGCTGTTTGGTACAAAGACCATGACATGACGGCAGGGTGAAAAAGATCATCTCCATTTCTTTTTTTGTTGCATTTCAGGTAACATTTGAAGTAACCTCAACTATTAGCCTACCGAGTACAACACCTGTTGTAAGCAATGGAATGCACAGTCACTTGTTTTGTTAGTGAGTGATTACCTGAACCATATTTGATTATCTAAAAAATGTCAATTCACAATGCAACCACTTACAATAAGCCTTAAATTAAATGTTCTACAGCTGGTACAATACCTATACCAAAACATGTAATTCTTAAGTTGTTCTTATACCTTCAAATTACCTGACATGAATAGATGATACTTAGAAAGGGATCAGGACTCAACACAGTAACACACATTTAAATCAACAATTTTTTAACTGTACAGACATTCCCAGAGGAAAGTATACAATCCTTTACTTATAGCAGTGTTGCTCTTGTTGCAAGTATCAGTTTTTCCCAATGTATGTTGCCTTTTAATTTAAACTATTTTAATGTACCAAACCACAAAAAACAGTACATTTGCATTTGTCATTTTGGTTCTTAAAGTTTACATTTTAGTAAGAAGATTAAAGATTTGCACATTAGGCAAACCACGCTGTTCTATGAAGCTTACATTGGTAGGAGAGACAGAGGGTAAAGACACCAAACTGCCGATGGTTATGATCCTTAAAGGAAAATGTCTTAACAGTTCAACACAGCAGCCCTTTGCGCTAAAGAGAGTACTTTTTAAAATGACATCAAATGTGAATAAAGGGGACATCTATAAGTTAACTCCTGGTCTGAGACGATTGCAGAAAGTTTGGTTTCTCAAATATAAAAAAAGTGGGCTGTGAGTATTTTCTGTGTGCTCACTCAGTGCTTTCGCTGTGTTCTCACAAAATTCCTGTGACTCCCTAGTTAGCCTGTATTACAACGTCACACTAACGTTGAGAGAACGTTAGCTGGGCATCTTCCCCCTTCCTCTACACACAGAAACTTGTATTGTTCTAAGCTGCCCGCAAGCCCCTCCTTCGATAGGTTAATAAACACTAGCTTTCTTCAAACTCTTGATGTGTGTCATATGGAGCGTGATTTCTCCAGCCCCAACAGGGAGTAGGAACCATCTACATCATGCTCAGAAACAGGCAACCTGTTCCTGCTGTCTTAAGAGAAGTGCCTCGTGTATAAAATTTTGTAAGAACAAGTTGATGTAAATGTTAATTTACCTCAAATGTTTACAAAACTGTTACTAAATAAACTTTTTGTACCATATTTCAGGTGTATGTGGTGATCAATAAAATTGAGTCGGTATGTGAGCCTACTGTACTGCAACGTGACTATGAATTGACATGCACACACTCACACATGGTGCCATCTTGCGATGTGGCACTGCTCCTAGCTTAAAGGCTTTTTGATCCCCAATTTCGAAGAAAAAAAAAAGCCATACTTCTTCGTAGCAACTCCCAGTGGACTCCAAGACGTGTCTTCAAAATCCAGAATCCTTACGCGCCAGAGGGTAAACACTATTAAAGCCACATAGAAGTGGTTGCTAGAGAACAATGAAGCATGGCAAGCATATTTGATATTACAAACCTCCCCAACACAGATGGGTCTGGCCAATTTCACAGTCCATTGCAGGACCCCTGGGATAATTCACAACCAGGATTTGAACCCAGGTCTCGCAATTACTTTTATAATTATTCACCCCTCCTAGACATGATTTTAGGGCTGTTTTTCATTCATATGTTCATATATATTGTTAGAAGGTGGAAACACAAGCCAAAGGGGTGTATCTAAACCCCACCATGACCTCTGCCGGGGTATACCGGATGACCAATAAAAAATAATTGTGATTTCTCACACCCATACACCCAGTAACGTCACAAGCAAATCATTTCTTAGGGGCGCTGTGCATCTCGTACAAAAAAAAATCACACTCATTGACCACTACAAACTCTAAACATATCACTCCCTCTCTTCACATTCCGGGAGGGTATGTGAGAATGTGATGGTGAGGCGGAAATGACTGAGGACGTCTCTGACCTGTGTAGACACAACCCCACGCATATTTAAAGAGAGAGACAAGGTTGTCGGTCTCATACCGTGGAGAGAGACATCTATAACAAACCTATTTATCACCATCACACAGACTCAGCAACAATTTACAACGCTGTGCCCTGCATGCTGTGCCTGTATGCCACATCCCCGGGTTGGAGTTTGGTGCAAAGAGGGCATTCAGTAACCAAGATGACCAAGCTGAGAGTACTGAGGGCAATGGTAGCTATCTACTGTATAGAAATGGGAACATCAATGTGGGGAAACTCGTTTAAAAAATGGATACTAGTAGAGACACAGAGCAGTCAGTGTGTACTTGGCAACTAGCGTAAAACAACAAATGACCTAAAATATTGTGCCTTATTAAGACCGTTCCAAGAACCGAGAACTCATTGGAGAGTGGAGAACAAAGTGGGTAGTAGATGTATTGGAGGCAAGTAGAAAGGAGAAGAGTGATGTATATTGTGAATAGACCCTGTCCAGCCAGATAGGCGGGAAGAGGACAGAGGGCAAGCAGATAGGTGGTGGTGAGGGGTGGGGGGGTCTCAGTGACTGAGGAGTGTTGCTAGATGGCTGTTGGATTGGCAGGGGGCCGCGGTGTGAAGACCGCTCTGCGTGCCCCAAGAGCCAGAGCCAACCCCAGTCTGCTGGGCCCAGGGCAGAAAACAGACAGCAGTTATTTATAGCCTTTAATCACCAAACAAATTCACACTGGCCCCAGAGTTTGAATGCTTCAGTCAGCCAGCCTGTGTGTCAGTTAGTAGGCCAGCCTGTACCTGCATGAAAAATAATTAATAGACTGAACTGAAAATGACACTACACCTGATGCCAAGTCACGTTCTGAGGTATTTTCAGAGTTTGTTTCCTAGAGCCTCAGACAGGACTATCCGTGATGTTGCGGTGAGAAGACTGTGCTCTACAGAGGCACCTATAAGTAGAGGCAAGGTGTCATAGCACTGTCCCCTCAGTCCAAGATTGGAAACCTGTCTTTAGAGGGAGGAAGTTGTGCATATTGGAGGTCAACACCAACAGAGGCCAACATAAGATGTGTAAATGCCATATGCCATATTCACGCTCTATCCGTTACCATTAGAAGAGGTACTGCATAGATTGTTTAATTAATTCTATCAAAACGGTGTTAAAACATTTAGATAGTGGCCTTCCTGTCCACTAACAACAGTGCAGGTATTTGCCAAAATGATTTGGGCCACTTAGAAAAAAACAACTAAACTCTCCTTTAACTCACATGGGGAACATTGGACAAACCGTCAGATGCAGCAACGTTGACGACTGACCGTGGCCAGAAGCCCCAAAAGTGTTCAACTTCAACCCTTCGGCACTTCTCCGTGAGCTAATTGTCCCTCCCCAAGGTCTGAGGCGAGCGTTGGAGCGCAGAACGTTAGAAATGCAATTGTCATCCACCCCCCCAATGGTATGCTACAGCTGTACACACGACCCCCCCCCCACAACCGCTCTGTTGTTTTATAATTAAACGGCGACATTAGTTCATATCATGTGATTCGTAAAGCATTCATGGGGCATTGGAGGCCCTAATCGCCACCTATAGTGTGCCCCTGCTCGGGCCGCAGGGCGTGCCCACATGACCCTGCTGAGCACAGCGCTTCCTTTATGCCCCCTGAAAGGACCGAGGATTGAGCCCAAACAAAAAAAAACACAAGGGGTGAAAAATGTTTTTTCACCGGGCCGGCGCTCTCTCTCGCAGGGCCGGCTGTGTGCACAGGGACGTTTTAGCTCGGGATCAATGGGACAAGTTATTGGAGTCTGGCCAACTCCAAACCAAAAAAAAAAAAGCTGCATCTTCAAAAATAAAAAAAAGGGTTGCCATACCTTTGTCACAAACGCTCCTGATAAAATTGAAATGTCCAGGTTATTTTTTAAGCGGCTAGAATTGATTGAACCTTGGTAATGGAGGAGTTCTACATCCCTTTATCACTGGTTAAGTGCAGGCCGAAACACGGGTGTGAATGTTACGTGGGTCAATACGTGGGTCCCTGAATTAGGGCCTTTAGTCACACACAGAAAACACTGACGCTCCATTCAGATGCCAGTGTTGTCAAGCTTGGTGGAGCAGCGCTCATGTCAGGAATCACGGGTATTATTTTACCACAGCCTTGTCCTGTGATGTGAACGAGTCAACATTTTAAACACTGCCCTGCCTCTGCGCAGCAGTCAAAGGGTCAGCACACGTGGCATACAGCGCCCCCCGCTGGAGACACGTAGTCAAGGCCCTTGTTTAGAATGCCTTTCACCAAAACGTTGATACTGGACAGGACAGTAATAATGTCACAGAAAACAATGGACAATTCACTTTATTATTATTGATGCTAATAACTGTGAAACCTAATGATGGATCATTCATCAGCATTGGATCAGTATCATATTGCATGGCATAAAACTATACATTCACTGAGAAAAATTAGAAAAGAATGCCATGTTTTTAAGGCAGTCCCTACAGAACAAACATGTCACCCCTTTACGTAATCACTTCGTCATGTGACCCCCCCTCCAACCATTACTTACAGAAGAGCATTAGTCCCACAGGCTTTTATTGTTGCTTTTAGAGTATTGAGATCTACTTGTGACAAAGGTTGTGACCCTCCTTTATTCACCACAAGTCAGCCTTCATCAGTGAGCTTTGCGGGGGCGACAGGCCAGACCACCCCTATAGAACTTAAAAAGCCACGGTAAGTAATAAAACTGTGTTTTCTTTTTTAAGTTATCCACTGCAAAACAACCACACACACACACACACACAGAGGGCAAACCAGGTGCCATTCAAAGAAAATTCACCATCAACCAAAATCCTATTCAGAAGTCAACGTAAAACGAGGTATTCGCTTGTAATTTATTGATAGAAAAATAATACAAATAAAAACACAGGCCTTAAAGGAAAACAGTAAAAACAAAAATGTAAAAAAAAAAAGAAAAGAAACATTTTCAGGGACAAACGCGGAAGGTTCTAGTGTAACTTGGGATGCCTGCAGACGGAGTGAATTAGGAAACCTTCCCCAAGCATGTCCACGACGAGCCAATCCTGAAAGAGATCTGTCCTCCAGTTAGAACTCTGTTTTCACTGTTGCCGTGCTGCAGGAACATCCCTCTCTAGCCTGGCGGAATAACGGCACCCATTATCAAGTGCTACAGTTTTAACTAAATAAATCCACGTCATGTAAATTAAATGAGGCAAAACAAAATACCGGTCTTAAAACCTAGAGAAAGTATTTCAAAATGTAGTCGTCTAGGCTGGACACAATACTCTTTATCCTTGTACCTGCATCTCCTCTGAAGGCCCAGACAGTACCCACACAGCCCACCACCTCCTTGGGACGCATGAACAGGGAAAGACAGACACACAGGAGAGCTCCACACCGCAGCAGGTTTAATTCATCAACTAATTAATGCTCTAAACGGAGGGGAAACGGCACCCTCGGCAACAAACTGAACACATCCCATAACGTTGTGAAAAGAACAAACGTACAATTGAACCAAGAACAATCAATCAATCAGCCAACCAACTAACCAACCGTAATAAATAAATGTGTCATCTTTAAAAAGGCTTCCAGGGGTGGAGTACGAGGATCAAAGCTGATTCAGCGGGCCTTGCCGGGGGGAATCTTTGTCCCTTCCCCTCCTCAACTTTCCCAAATATTTACACGATAGCAGGCAGCCCGACCTGGGCTGGCTAAGTTACGCTACATGAAGCCAACGGAGTCGCCCTCCAGCGGAACCGGGGAAGAGCAGCAGATGGTGAGGATTTGCTGGTCACGCGGTCCACACATCACCTTCTAGCCAGTCCCCTTCCCTCCCCGCCTGGGGACCACTGTCCTCCGATCAGTTCTGGGCACGTGCAGACCCTTCCGTCTAGACATCCACTGTACGCTCCAAGCTGGCCTGAGATCCGTGAGTAATGGAGGGGTTATAGTGAAAGGCAACGCAGCCCATTTGTAACGTTGTAATGTCCAATGTGGAACAGGAGGGAAGGAAAAGCCTAATCCTAATCTCCCCGGCGATTGGTCGAAGAGTGGAATCTATTCCCCGCCTCCCCCTCCCTCCTCCTCCTCCAGGCGGCGCTCTTTGTAGATGTCTTTGACCAGGAGGAGAGGGGTAAGGATGCTCTCGAGGGCGGCGTGCTCCAGGGGAGTAGAGGAGAACCACAGGCCGTCGGCAGGGCCTGAAGCCTCTGGCTGCACGTAGAAGAGATCCGTACTCTGCGTCAACGCCACCGGGCTGAGGGGAGAAGAGTGAGGAGAGAGGGGAAGGAGAGAAGAAGCGAGTGAGGAGAGAGGGGAAGAATTGCCACATTATGGCCACGTAGCCCCCTGACAAACTGAGGACTGCGTGGAGGTCATAGGTCATGGCGCGGTGACTCACCACTTGGACCGGTACAGCTCATACAGCCGACACTCGTGCTTCTTGACCGGACAGTGCACAGAGCTTCCCGGGCCGTTGTCCGCTTTCACAGCCGGGTCACCGGCATCCTCCCGGCGTTTCCTCTTCCTGGATCCCGTTTGCACTGTCCACACAAACGCAGGCAAAAGGAGATTAGGGGGGGTGCTTGAACAAACACTCGTGAGGGAGGGTGGGGGGGAGAAGGGGAGGGGGGTGTCACACTCACAGCAGCGGCCCTGCGACGACCCCGACGCGGTGGTGGAGGAGGAGGAGGAGCAGGCTGGGACACGGATGCAGACGGAGGTCTCCCGCGTGGTCGGGTCCGTGCGGTCGGGGCCGTAGACGCTGGCGAAGGAGAGACGCGCGTGCTGCTCCGCCGTGCGCAGCCCAAAGTACTTGGCGTTCAGGTAGACCAGGGAGCGCAGCAGGGCCACCGGACTCTGCTCCCCCAGCAGCCTGCAGCTCCACAGGCACTGTTCCTCCACGCGACCCCACCGGGAACCTGGAGCACAGACACACAGCTGTACTGGTCCGCCCACGGCACCGAAAGGCAAACGTCGCCGACACCGTCGCGGGAGGACGAGCTGGGCTAATCAACGGGGCACCGGTGACGGGTACCGGCCAATTCCGGTGTCCTCTGGCAAAATGCCAATAGAGTCCCGCCATGCTGGGCTGAGAGGTCCCACAGGTCCCACTAGAGGAGGCCGGGCCCTTCGCGCCAACATCGAGTCTGTTACTGACCGTTTGGTCAGAGAATTGCACACTGGAGGTCACGGTGTAGGGCTCGGGCAGTGCTCCTCCTGGCACTAAAGGGCAGATATCAGTCCTGCTGCTGGGTTGATGCCCTTCTACGGCCCTGTCCAGCTCTCCTCTTGTAACGACCCATCTACTGGGATCTCCTTCGTGCCCTTGAGACTGTACTGCAGGACACAGCAAACCTTCTTGCAATGGCACCTATGGATGTGCCTTCCCGGAGG
The DNA here is from genome assembly GCA_016801125.1 of Novumbra hubbsi. Taxonomy (NCBI): domain Eukaryota; kingdom Metazoa; phylum Chordata; class Actinopteri; order Esociformes; family Umbridae; genus Novumbra; species Novumbra hubbsi. The sequence continues at coordinate 3,449 of JACXGK010012829.1, read as the reverse complement.
AGCTGGACTGCCTGTGCAACCTGATTGGGCAGCAGGTATCGGCTCACGCTACCAGTAGTTACAAGGAACACGCAAAACTAGACAAAAATCAGTCGGGAAGGATAAAGAGAGAGCTATTTTCTGTGGCCACCACCTACAAAACCATTCCCTCTTTGGGGGTTGTCTTGCTACTGACTCTCCAGTTTCAACCGCTGAAACTGTTTCACAATCGCATATGCTTCCTAACTGGACAGACTGATGACTAACTGTGATGATTACGTGTTCCCTTAATTGTTCATGGGATGGTCCCTCCTGACGTGATGCTGTCGGTGCTGCAACATTAGCCCACTCCTCTGACAATCTCTATTAGTGCACACTATTTACCATCAGGCATCACGCTGGGCTGCCAGCCTCTGAGGACCTTGTTGAGCTCCTCTCCAAAGGGTTGGTAGCATGGGTCACTGAACAGCTCATCTGTCCTGCCTTTGGCCTGCAGATGCTACGTACAACCAAACAAACAATGTGTTACCATTAGTGAGCACTCAAGGAAACGAACCAAGGCCTGGTTATGTGGCCTGTAAATCCTTAATCTACTTGCTCCTGAGACTCCACGTCACAAACGCCATCTTCCAAAATAACAAGCTTGTCTGATGAGAAAGAGAAACTGCATGCCAAATCGCCATAGTTACACTGTACATTTGTCATTTAGAAACAAGTCCTCTACCGTCAGTCATAGCAACAGCTCTTTGACATCATCAGCCAAACTGATTGACTCCAAAAACGTCATCTCGTTAAAACATCTAGCGCAGCCTGGGGTTATAACAGCCTGGGGTTATAACAGCCTGCTCCTAACTTGACTGCACAGAAAGGGGAGATAGTGTCTTAACATAATTCTGGTCCTTGAGCTCAATTCAGTCTAGGTTCACAGATCTGCATCATACCAGAACAGCCAACTGAAGGCTGATATTGATTTCACCAATCCAAGATTACGTGTCTCTGCGCTGGAAGGGGTTAATCAGATGGCTAATGTGGAACCCGGTCAGAGGAGGCAGAGACAGGATGAACAGGTGACTGACCTGCTGGATGCCAAGGCAGAGATAGAGGACACTGTCGGGTTCATAGGACTCTCCATTGGGCCGTCGCACCTCGCCCACGAATCGGGCCAGTGATTGGCCGAGCTCTGACGCCTTCAAAGAGAGCAGGTCACTGGAGGACCGTGCCGGTGAATGTTCTGAGAACAAACAATTAGAAAGTCGTACATCGTTCTCTAGTACACTGCATACAAAATGCCCAGTGGCTCCAGGATGGCTGTACGATGTTGGACGTTGGACAAGCTGTGGAGGACAGTTACGGAGGACGATAAAACCTGCTGTGGAAGATATATACTGTGTGTGATAAAACCTGCCGTGGAAGATATATACTGTGTGTGATAAAACCTGCCGTGGAAGATATATACCGTGTGTGATAAAACCTGCCGTGGAAGATATATACCGTGTGTGATAAAACCTGCCGTGGAAGATATATACCGTGTGTGATAAAACCTGCCGTGGAAGATATATACCGTGTGTGATAAAACCTGCCGTGGAAGATTTATACTGTGTGTGATTAAACCTGCTGTGGAAGATAACATTTTCTACGGATGACGCTTACTCACCCGCACTGGCGTTGTCTTTCCCTGTTGCATCACCCGACTGGTCGGCCGGGGACAGTGCCCAGCGTTTCCAGGCGTTGACCCCGTAGCGACACCTAAGGGGTAGCGACCGCCCCTCCGCTGGACCGTCTGGGGTAGGGGGAGGGGGGGAAGACGGGTCCACAGCTCTTTTCTTGTGTCCCTGAAACAAACACACAGCTCCTGTGAATGAGACTGGCCATGTCTCCGTGTAACAGAGTCTCTGATTCACTTCGGGCGTTTACAACATCGATCTCAGTTTTGATGTTTTATGTCCTCATACAAAACAAAATAGCAATCAGAGAGTTTCAGGATGTGAACAGCAATAGAGTTCTAATCAGTGGACATATAGATTATCATTTTTAAACCAGAGCAAAAGCCTAAAGGTCAGGATCAGTGGGTTAGTTACCTGTCTTTTGGCTCTGAGACGAGGGGTCTCGTCCTTCTGCTCTACCAGCAGAGGGGGCAGAGTGAAGCCCATATCCACGTCTCGGCTCTCCAAAACAGGAACTGGGTCTACCACAGGAAAGACAAGCCCAAAAGACACAGAGGTAAGGGATGACCCAGTCAAACCCAGTAAAAGCTACAGGGTTTTATCTCCATTCACTGTAAACCTACATACACCCGGCCAGTTAGTGATTATAAATAAACCGAAGTCATTACGTCCACTTCAGAGTCTGTCCAACGGGCAGTCCCGAATTAAACGCAGGGGTCGTAATGAGGCTGGTTCGTGTGACCCAGTTATGTTGTGATCCTACCGACCACACAGAGGGACGGCCCAGGAAAACCAGAGCAGCATCAAGACGAGACGTTCCACAACTGAGGAGGGCAACAATGGAAGGTTGTTTTCATCCAGCAGCCGCACCTCGAGGGAAGTCTTTCTCCAGGTCCAGGTCCGGTTCGTACTTCTCCTCCTCCCCCTCAGAGTCCGAGCTGCTGCTGCTGGAGCTGCTGCACCTGGAGTCTCCTCCTCCGGGCTCCCTCTTCACCTTCACATCTGAAAGAGTCAAACGTCCTCTTACTTGTGGGCGGTGCCAGAGGTTCGGCACAGCGTTGACAGAGACGCGCGCCGGCGTATTTCCTGTCCTCATATTACAAAACAACCAATCAGTGCGTTTCAGGAGGTGAACAGCCACAGAGTACCATACCTGGCTTGGGGTCCTCTGCGATCATCTCAGCCATGGAGATTAGGTCAGCCTCGTGGGGCTCACTGGGGACATCGGTCTTCAGCTCCTTGATGGCCTGGACGATCTGCTCCGCCCCCTGTAGTGTGGTTGGCAGGAACACTGGCACTGGTACCTGGGGGAAGGGCAAACTGGTTGCTTAGGGACTGTTTCTAAGTTAGATACCAAGGGGAGAAACAAACTGGTTGCTTAGGGACTGTTTATAGGTTAAATGCCCGGGGGGTTTTAACTGAGGGACATTATCCTCCCAGCAATGTCACTTCAATATCAGGAATATGGCGGCCCTCATACTTTCAAAACAGATTGCAGGGTTCCAGGACGTGAACGGCAATAGATTTCATGGGACACGTGACGGGACGGTTTCGTGAGTGACAGCGTGTATCCAGGGGCGTGTCTTACCGGGACGGGGAGTGTCAGGGGCGTGGGCGTGATCTGGGCATACAGGTTCATGGGGACCGGGATGAACACGGGTACAGGGATGGGGACGGGAATGTACTCTCTCTTCACCCCGTCATCCACATCTGAAGACACAGACCAAAGGTCATCAAGTAATACTTGGTGGGAGACAATGTACTGCACAGGTCAAAGGACCATTAAGTAATACTTGGTGGGAGACA
>JACXGK010012827.1:0-13764 GCA_016801125.1 Novumbra hubbsi | reverse complement strand
CATGGGGAGAGGAGAAGAGGAGGGGGGTACATGGGAAGAGGAGAAGGGGGGCACATGGGAAGAGGATAAGGGGGGTACATGGGGAGAGCTGAGAAAGGAAAACAGCGGGAAATGGAGTTGAAGAGTGAAGGAGGAAAGGGAATTCAGGTCTAGTGGCGTTGGCTCAAGGCTGAGGTCTGAACATGGGAGGGAGGGGCTCTCAGTGCTTTTTAGAGTTGTGATAAGGTTACAGACCAAACACAAATCACCAGGAATAAAGTTCCCCCAAAGTATGAGAATATGTGATTGTGACCTAATGCAATCATTGTATAACTTAACGCTGACTTGGAGGGACAGTTTTGAATTCCCCAGGTATTGTGCACTGTATTACATCTATGCCAAATGCTCATTTACTCTTAGTCACTGTGAGGAAACAACACCCATTTCATCCTAATTGCTTGACCAGTGAACACTTGATTTTTCAAATTGAAATATAATTCACATACATACACATAGGACCTTGTTTGGATAGATAGTGATACATTTTTAGTTTAAATATGTAAATATTTGCAATGCCCAGAGTGTCATTTTAATAGTTTTCAGTGCATTGTTGGTTATGTCTCGGAGGTCAGGGGAGCCGGAGGGGACCGTGGAATGCCAAGCATGTTAATGATACGTTAGCACACCGCTAGGTGTGTGTGTATTGGCAAATTGGTTTTGAACCAGCAGCCTTTCGTTTACTACCAAACATACTAACCTCAAATACACTTTGCCTGTCAGCTCTCAAATTATCTCTCTCCCCTTCCCCTGTGGCCTGCCCCATCTCCCCCATCTCCCCCTCCATCACTAACACCATGTGCCCTCTCACCAACCTGGTATGTGGGTCAGCCGACCAACAATGGCAGCCGGTGGGAGTGACGTGCCTCTGACGTCTGATCGGTACCACCCGAGTGTTGTTCAAGGTCTTTAGGCTTGCTACAGAGTTGCATGTTCATTCACACAAAGTCAAAGTCTTTCATTGTCAAATGCACAAGATAGCGGTGTTGTTCTGAGCAAAGACATTCATATCACAGTTTAATTAAAAAGTAGTAGTATAAGAAAAAACCAAACTATATATATATATATATATATATATATATACATGTATATATTCATATATATAATAAAAATGTAAACTAACAGAATATTTGCATAACAATATAAACTAGCAGCAATTACAAAGAGTGTGGAATGGAAACCGACTTTCTCCAATTCTTTGTTTTCCTAGAATGAACTCTGACCACTAATTTCTTCCTGCTGACCTCTTGTCAGGTCTGGATGTTCTGGGGACATTTTAACAACTTTTTGGGTTGCATGGTCCCTCTCCCTGTTAGTGCATCTGTCTAGTCTGGTTGATAAAGCAAAGCTTATTTACCTAATCAGCCAAGTACACAGAGTATCTACGTCAGGGAGCCCCAGGAGTGTGAGGATATGCATGTGTTGCGTTATTGTAGGGGCCAAGAGATCATGTGAATTCCATTTTTTGATGTCCCAGAGTTCTTTTGATTCCAGCTGAGAATTCTAGAACTATGACCTAGCTGAAGGAACTGGGGACCTCTGAGAAAGGGAGTGCTAGCTTTTAGAAACTTAGTGATTGCTTTATGTCCCCTCCCAAACATCTGGATATGTGTGTGCCATAGCCTTGTACAATATATCATATACCATTGTATTTGGACATTTCTCCAGAATTTAAATATTTCAATATGTATAGCTACTTAAGTGTATACCTTCAGCCAACTTATTTTAATACTGTGCTAGAATCTTTAACTGATTGCGTTTTTCATTTCACCCTTTTCATGCAGCTTCGTGATTGGCTCCAGTCATATAACGTTTGTTTACAAGCAGACATGTTTTATAGCAATATTAATTGTTACATGTTTTTGACATATTTGTTTATTTTTCAAAATACCTATGTGGTTTTCTATAGGGCTGGAGAGGGTTGGAGAGGGTCCTTTTAAATGGCGTTATCATTTCATGATTACGTTCAAATTTAAGCAGAAATACTTTACCCTTTTAAATTTCTGTTCTAAACTTTGGACTGTAGACAAAAAAACCCAGTTGTTTCATTTTAAATCACACAATTTTGTTTAGGTAATTGTGATTATTGACAAGTTTTATATTCGCTCAGACAGAATTTAAAGCAACATTTTGAGTTTTGTACTTTTATTGTACGGGCCAGATCTTTTCATTCTTTTAAAGATTTTTGTAAAACAAAATATACAATTTTGCATCCTATGTTTAAGCAGGCCTACTGCTCTCTTGTCTCTGAACCACATTGTGTTCTCATTTCAGTCCTTCCAATACTATCCCTGTGTTCCAGTCCAAAAAAATTAACATGACTAAAACATGTAGCTTACTTGTTAAGATTATGGCACTGGTGATGCTACGTTGTGGGTTAAATTCCAATGGGTGTGCTAGTATTGAAACCTAGGAAAATGTATGCAATAGTTTCTAGATAATAGCATCTTCTAAATCACTTAAATGTCAGCAGTGAAATCTGTCCTGTAAATTGTTGTCAGGTACTGTACAAAACATTTGCGTGTTATCATAGAATTGAAGATTATTAGCATTCCTAACCTCAGAATAAAAGGCTCTCATTGAGGGGTTTAAAATAATTCTAGTGTTCAGTAATGGTATTACAGAATATGACACGGTCAGTATGTAAGAATGAATGTACCTGGGGTTTGCCTGTCAGCCCTTGGGTGTTCTTATGTCACGAGGGATTCCGGCTCTCACCATACACCCATAAACCACATAATCACCTCTAATTCTAAGAACTTTGGGTGTATTTGTCAACTCATGAATTTTGTATGTGTTTGCCAATGTTTCTTTACAAGACGATTAAGTGAAAGGGAGATTAGAAGGAGTAAATTAGGTGTTGGCATGTGTGGCGGATGTAACTAGCAAGGACTGGTGTTGCTGGCACCAAACCCTGGACAAACAAACAAAAACGGGGCCCAATAAAGCATTGCTATGGTAACACCTGGCTCCCTGGTCTGTAGCATATTCTAAAGCTCAATGCTTTCTTCCAGAGACCAGGGGGCATCACTGTTGCCCAGAGATGCGGTGCATTCCTGTATAAGCGGCATAACATTGAGTAGCTTCAGCTATTCATTCATTTTGTGCAGATATTTGCAATCTTGCTTCTGGTCTAATGCTGTCTATTGTATTGTGGTCTAATGATGTGTGTATGCGTGTGTGTTGTGTTTTCTCAGGTGGCCATTAAGTCTATTCGTAAGGAGCACATCATTGACGATCTAGATAGAGTCCACATCCAGAGGGAGATTGAGATCAGCTCAGCCCTGAAACACCCCAACATCATCCGCTTCCATGAGGGTGAGAGCGAGGAACACAGCCACTACAAAACACACAACCACAAACAAAAAACACACACATACTCCTTCTAGAAGTGTGGAAACTGAGTATTTCGACCCATTTACACATTCTCCATATTTAGTTGTGATTTAAATGATAGCATTTAAAAACAGTGTTCAGTCTTCTTTGAAATACCTCTAGCAGTTTAGCACACCTGGATTTGTGCATTTCTCCCAATCCTCGTTTAAGATCCCCAGGCTCTGTCAGATTAGGGATGTAGGGTGTTGGTGAACTGCATTCTTCAGGTCTCCCCACAGATATTTAGTTTTGATCAAGTCTGGGCTCTGAAGCCTTTCTAACATGGTCAGAACCACATCCAAAACCTATTACCAGACCTTAAATATTTGTTGCTGGAGGGCATCAGTGAAACTTGATGGGCCAAAAAAATATGAGCCAAAATGCCAGTAGAGGACTACTGTATGTAATTGTCTTTGTTTTCTCAAATAAAACGATTAATGTAAGTTTACAAAACACTACTTAATTCAGATTTGTGGCAAATCCAAGATAAACATTTGTTAATGTAATGCTAGAACACACACCCAAACACACATCCAGAGAGAGACAGGAACCCCCCCCCCCCCACACACACACATTCTAATGTTGCGCTTACCCTTTTAACCCTGCATAGTGTTTGAGAGTCGCGATAAGATAGTGATAGTGATGGAGTACGCCAGCAGAGGGGAGCTGTATGACTACGTCCACGAGAGGCGGAGGCTGTCGGAGACAGAGGCCAGAGACATCTTCAGACAAATCACCTCTGCCGTGCACCACTGCCACAAGGTAAACACGCGTTTACACGTACAGTGACCGCGTGCACGCCACCCATTCATGACTAACAACGATATGCGTCGGTTCTCGTTAATGAACACGAGGATTGCCTTGTCCCCACTTGCAGCAGTTTATCCGTACTGGCAAACAGTCCATTCCAATGCCACTGGAAACCTGCCTTTTTTGTTTGAGCTTTGGGTCAAAAGGAGATACTGTCAAGATTGCTTAGGGTAACTCCTACACGTTACCGTTACATTCTCTGTGAAGTCTTAGTATTAATATGTGCTGTTTGGTAAAAGGTAGAACACTACATTTCCTAGTTTGTTCTGCAATTTTGATGAATTTTAAAGGCCAGAAAGAGGTCTTAAGAATTATTGTAAGCCTATTAGAAGAGTTTCATTAATTCAGGAGATGAAGAGTTTTGGGGTAAATCTATTTAGTAGAATGAATGTGTGCACACCAGTGCTAGCTAAACAGTGTTAGCTAAATATGTTGATAATTATTTCCTAATCTTTGCAATGTCTTGGAGTTTTGAAACTCATACAGGGAAATATTCCTTTTAATGGTATTTTTGTGATTTATTTGAGTAAACATGGCCAATATAATGATTTTATTGTTCACATATTTTATTTTTAGTATTGGAAGCAATCCTTACACCTCAAACCAACACACTAGAATGAAGAAGATTGCTTTGGAACACAATACTGCATTTTCCACTAGTGCCAGACACATAGTTTGCTTAAAATAGACTTAAATGCTCGGGAATAGTGTGAATAATTCAGAATGCCTTTGAGGTTAGCAGCTTTTGCAGAGACAGGAAGTATTAAAGACTCAGGGAAATGGGAGCGTTATCATAAGAAATACTTCCTTAACCAATTATCTCTTGCTTTCCCACTTGATTATGCTATCTGACTTTGTCCCTCCTTCTGTTTCCTTTTCTCTCTCACCTAATCCTTCTGTTTTGCATGAAGTGACCTCATATTTTCCAGTGGCACCCCTCTTCGTTATCTGTAGGCTGCACATAGCAGAAGCAGTCCAACTTCGGTTGTTATGCAACTGGCTTAATTGTGGTAAAATAACGAAAGCATGATAGAGGGATAGTTGACCAATCAAGACTGTGTAATTGAAAGACAAACAAAACACTATATACAAAAGCTGTGGCAAAGAATAGACCAACAAACACAGACAATACTTAAACAAACCAAAACTATACAGTTGGCGACACTTTAATAGGATTTGCTCTTTGGTTAAATCATTTTCATGTCATGAGAATGACCTTGAAATATCAGACGATTTCGCTTTCATATTTGATCTTTTTCATATTTGATCTTTTTCTTTTTCCTGTTTCTCCGCTGTCTTTCTTAGTTTTTCACAAAAAGACACACACTTGACCTCCACTTATGTGGGCAGACCTTTGTGCAAATGTCTCCTGCCTTCTAGTTCCTTAATCAGTACTGGTGGGTTTTCCTAGATACACATGAATGCAGGTTTGTGTGAGTATCTTTTTACAATAGTTGTACTTTACTGTCCCCATCCTTCAGAATGGTGTTGTTCATCGAGATTTGAAGCTGGAGAACATTCTACTAGACCAGGACCTGAATGTCAAGGTAAGAACAACATACAAAACATATAGATGCATTACAATACAATGAAATCATCCCAAAAAAAAAAAAACCTATTGTTTATGTGTTAACATGTGTGTAAGATGTGTCTCACAGAGAGTAGGTATACAGTGGGGCCAAAAAGTATTTAGTCAGCCACCAATTGTGCAAATTCTCCCACTGAAAAAGATGAGAGAGGCTGTACATCATATGTACACTTCAACTATGACAGACAAAATGAGAAAAATAAATCCAGAAAATCACATTGTAGGATTTTTTATGAATTTAATTGCAAATTGTGGTTGCAAATAAGTATTTGGTCAATAACAAAAGTTTCTCAATACTTTGTTGTATACCCTTTGTTGCCGAATGACAGAGGTCAAACATTTTCTGTAAGTCTTCACAAGGTTGTCACACACTGTTGCTGGTATTTTGGCACATTCCTCCATGCAGATCTCCTCTAGAGCAGTGATGTTTTGGGGCTGTTGCTGGGCAACACAGACTTTCAACTCCCTCCAAAGATTTTCTATGGGGTTGAGATCTGGAGACTGGCTAGGCCACTCCAGGACCCGGAAATGCTTCTTACGAAGCCACTTCTTCGTTGCCTGGGCGGTGTGTTTGGGATCATTGTCATGCTGAAAGACCCAGCCACGTTTCATCTTCAATGCCCTAGCTGATGGAACAAGGTTTTCACTCAAAATCTCCCTATACATGGCCCTATTCATTCGGTCCTTTACACGGATCAGTCGTCCTGGTCCCTTTGCAGAAAACAGCCCCAAAGCATGATGTTTCCACCCCCATGCTTTACAGTAGAAATTGTGTTCTTTGGATGCAACTCAGCATTCTTTGTCCTCCAAACACGACGAATTGAGTTTTTACCAAAAAGGTATATTTTGGTTTCATCTGACCATATGACATTCTCCCAATCTTCTTCTGGATCATCCAAATGCTCTCTAGCAAACTTCAGACGGGCCTGGACATGTACTGGCTTCAGCAGGGGGACACGTCTGGCACTGCAGGATTTGAGCCCCTGGCGGCAGAGTGTGTTACTGATGGTAGGCTTTGTTACTTTGGTCCCAGCTCTCTGCAGGTCATTCACTAGGTCCCCCCGTGTGGTTCTGGGATTTGTGATAATTTTGACCCCACGGGGTGAGATCTTGCGTGGAGCCCCAGATCGAGGGAGATTATCAGTGGTCTTGTATGTCTTCCATTTCCTAATTGCTCCCACAGTTGATTTCTTCACACCCCACTGTATGTGCCCCAATATGTAAACAGTAGATAGAAACTATTGCAATTTCTGTGTTTGTTTCTTTCTTTTTCTGCACCTTGAGTTGATTTAAATTATGTTTATCCTTCCAAACACTCCATAATGTATTTTTGTTTTGGAATCAAACCGGGCATTGCTTCTGCTGCTGAACCACCAATGCTTTGATGGCATGTAGAGTAATACAACTGTCAGACAGAATTCAGTTTTGAGTGAGTTGTACCTGTCCATCCTGAAGAAACATTTGAAACAGATGCCCTATTTTTGCGTGATAGGTGCAGTTTAGAGTCGTACCGCTGGACCTCCAATGCTCTAGGCACCTGGCTTGTGGTTTCTTATCTTGTGAAAATACAATAGGAGTTATGAGGTATTTAAACACAGTTTAACTTCCCGTTTCTTTCTATACTCTCTATTTTACAAGTATTGGATCATTGTTGGTGTGGACTGAAAAGGGAATTCCTTCCTCGTTTCTTCCGATAATCCATCTACTTTTAAGTTTTATTTTCAAGCACAAAACACTCTCTGGCGACTGGTCTGAACCGCAGTATTCATATATATTCCGACGTGGTGTCGACCGAAGAAGTATGAGTTATAATCCTCAAAAACGTTCTTCCATTGGGGATTTTAATAGATCTAAGGTCTAAGTTTTGTGTAGGCTTTCCCTGGCTATGCGTTTTAATTACTGTGTAAATATCTATACGAAAAGCTCGCTTTATTAACATACTTGCCTGTGTTTAGCCGTTCTGGGTTTTTGCTGCTGATCACTATATGTGGTCCTGGTTTATTGTTTTGACTGGATGGCCACTGCATGTATTTTATATAACTGAACAGGCAGCAATTCAACATTGCACTAACCCCAAGTAGCACACCATGAGATCATTTCCTACCCAGCAAACATAACAGCATCGGCCCAGCTTGGACATTGTATGACCCCTCTAGGTACTTGAAGACTGATGAAACCATGATCTTACTGGAAAAATGCTAATTATGGGGTGTTTAATGGATGGTTCTTGGCAGGGCGAAATTATGTTAGGACAGTAACTGAAGAAAGGAGGTGCTATTGGGACACTGGATGGCATGTTATTTGTATGGTGTGATACAGAAAAGAGGTTTGTGAAAGTTAAGAAGACAATACAACTTCTAAGAAAACTTTCCACAACTGAGTTAACTGAGATATTGTATTACATGAGTATTTCAATAGCTACACTCACATGATAAATATAATGCCCAAATCCAACTAGGGATGTCTGGAATTATATATTATAGTGGTTATTTATGAGATAAATAAATCAGGCCATATGTTTTCAATACATTCCCATGGAGACCTTTAAATGCCTTTGTTGTAAGAAATATGCAGCAGTATATATATACGAAGCTGAATTTGATGATATATCCGCAAGGACTGCAGTTTTTTCCATAAGATAATTCATTACTTAATATTTTATCATGTAAAAACAGTCTTCTCCTTTTAATACTCTTGTTATTGTACATGAAACAGTTGGCAATGTACAAACTTGTTAGGATATTATAACAAAAAATTCATTTATTGAACTACTGCACTGCTATATAATTTGCTAAAGCGTAGTCAGTAGCTACATACAAGAGATAGGACAGAATACACCACTTCATTCAATTACATTACATAAAATAGATTCGGAATGACCGTGGGGGTGAACATTACCTTACAGATTAGGGTAGTAAGCCACTTATTCACTGAAGGGAATTGTATGCCTCCACGATGTTGCTGAATATGTAGTAGGATGTATTCAAATGCTTGTTTGTTGTTTTAACAAATAACATGTATTTTATATGCTCTACCAGGTGTCGTGAGCCCACAACAAAAACACTGATAGTGTTGACTGAATGCCAAAAGCTGTGAAGTTGATTAATTTTGAAGGCATGTGCAAAGAACCAGCCTAAAGAAACAGGGTCAGTTCCTATAACCCAGCCCTGGGGTCATTCCATTCCTTATATGGCCGTTGTTCCCCTTATATGGATGCTGTGCATGGCTCTGGGGAATGCACGGAATCTGGAAATCTAGGGAAGCGAAGGGTTATAATAAAAGTCACACACACACACTTCACCACAGTGAGTATTATCCTGACCACTGGTGGAAATGCTTTTCTGTGTGGTTGGCTTGAGATAAACAAGGAGTTATATTTGCCCAGCATCATACTAAGTGCTTGGTTGCAGGTCTTTTGCACTTGATAACACGGATGTCTGCTACCCTTAGACACCAGCAAATTGCAGGTTTTTCATTGATGCTTTGGCAGGCCAGTACTGCAGCCATATTATGTTCTTGTTTATTTTGGGCCATTTCTACCTTCAGTATTGTATTGTGGTTGGGGTGATAAACCTGTCCAGTCAAGAATCGCACACTTTTAGCCCTGAAGAAACATCTTGGTTGCTTTAGCACTATGTTTAGAGTCATTGTCCTGCTTCTAGGCGAAGGGCCATCCAAAGAGTTTGAGACATTTGGTTGTAGCAGACACAAGGTTTCTGTACACTTTAGAACTTATCCTATTGCTTCCATCAGCAGTCACATCATCAATAAAGACTAGCGAGTCAGTTCCAAGGGCAGCCATGCATGCCCAAGCCATCAGATCACATCACATCACAGCCATCACATCACATGCCCAAGCCATCACATTACATCCACCATGTTTCACAGATGAGCTGTTATGTTTTGAATCATGAACAGTTAATTCTGTTCTCCACACTTAAGTATTTCCATCACTCTAATACAGGTTCATATTCTTTCATACTGCCATATAACCAGTCTATTCTGTTCTTGGAGATTACCAGTTGTATACATCTTGTGGTAAACCCTCTGAGATTATGCTGGGGTAGTCTTCTCTTTATAGTACTCTTCGAGAAAACTAGGTGTAGGGTTCTGGAATATGTGCGTTATCTTAATGTAATTTGCTATTGTTGTAATGATGACATGACCACCTTCTTCCATCGGTATGTAAAACTTGAATTATTTCAATGTTAAAATAGTATCTGCTCATCTGCGAATGTTGATTAGGTCCAGCAATATTATGGTACACTTTTGAGAACTTTCCATTGGTTGTTTCCTTCTAGTGAAAGGTATGTGGAGAGTGGGATATGAGGCTTTAAGTACCCCGGGTCCCTGCCATTGAGCATAGTCTGGCTAATCCTCCGGCACGTGCAGGCAGAGATATGACTAGTTGGGTGGCTGTGTTCCTCTGTGTTCCTGTGTGTTTGTAAAGGCAAAGATAATGCCTCTTCTAGAACTTAAGAATTGGACTGAGGACAGGAATTAACTCTGTCTGCCCAAGTGGTGCTGGAGTCAGGCAGAATTATCACACACACAAATACACTTTCTAATTCCTGAGTATGTACTTCAGAACTGTATGACCACACGTATGCAATGTGTAAAAGATCTAGTTGTTTATTAAGATACTTGACTCAAACCTATTTATTGTGTCCTTGCAATCAAATAGGTAACTTAAAATGTCTAGTTTTCCCAACCGTACAGTAGCTTTAACAAAAAAAAGACCAAAAAAGACTGAAACCAGTTGCTGAGAATCATGTATTGAAACGTGGTTTTATAGTAAAGAACACGTACACAATATGCCCTTTAGAAGGGTTAGAATGGGGTCATTTTGTGAAAAGTCAACAGTAATTTGGTCTTTCTGGTGTCATGCAGTTGCTACCAGTTGAACCCTGTCTCCAAAGGGAGTCTCGGGAACATGGAAAGAAACCCGAAGTATCAGGGATGTTCAACATACAAAGACAAACACATTTCTAATTGCATCATTATACACCTTCTGTTAAATAGGACAAATAAACAAATATTATTTGTTATATTTTTTGTTATTGTGTGTTATTATTAATATCCCATATTAATGAAACATTGGCCCTCAGGCTACAGTCCGGAAACCTGGGGCCCTCTTAGTGCTCGCGCTGCTACAGGACTATTAGTTCTTGGCCCCCTCTTGTCTCCACTGGCTTGGCCGAATCCGACTGCGTGTCTATTTTTGGCCCTAGGAAAAGAAGTGGCTGCATCACTGTGGTGGGCTGGGTTGCTGTGTGTTCTACCCCACAGCAACCTGAATTAGCAGTCACCCAAATGGAATTTATTGTGGTTGTGTGTGTGTGTGTGTTTGCGCGCATGTGTGTTTTGTGAATAGTTTCTCGCTGACTGGTTGGCACATTATCTCATCACGATGTGTGCAGCGGAACTCTACAGCAGTCTGGCCTGGCGTCTATAGGTCAATGTGTCCCAAATGTAATCACCTGACATTCGGCATTCTGTGTAATGTGCTGCATTTCAGTAGACGATTTGAAACGAAACACAACCACACGTGAGGATAATGTATTTAACAACCAGTTATATCTAATCAAGACTTACATGCACTTGGAGAAATGTACAACATTTACAAAGCACTGCCCTATGATACTTGATGAATTGTTCCTTCAATTTGGCCGGTTGTATAAAATAGTGTGTAAATGGTTGGATACACCGGTAACAATAATAACCAAAAGAAAACAGCACTGCAAAGTGAAGAGGTGTATACATTTCCAAAAGTGTTTTGGGGGACATTTTGGTTTTCTTTTTCTTTTCTTTGACAAAACTAGAGTAATCCGCAGAAGGAACGACACAATTGCAAAAGGAGAACAAAATCTCCCAGGCCTGGACCATAAAAGGACAAACCGAACTCACTTGTCAATTGGAAACAGTCATTAGTCAGTGCTTCACTGTAGCAAACGTTTGGAGATATAGCGGATTATATTGGCTGTACTCAAACGACTCTCTTCATCTGTCCAGCTGGCTGACTTTGGCCTTTCCAACCACTTCCAGAGGGACAGTTTGCTGGAGACGTACTGTGGGAGTCCACTCTATGCCTCCCCGGAAATAGTCAAGGGACAGCCCTACCAGGGTCCCGAGGTGAGAGAAAAAAACCCACGCAACATACACACGAGCACGCACACACACCCACGCAACACACATACGAGCACTAACGCCCACCTTCTCACACCGTCTCACTGTGTTTCTCCTGTGTGTGTGTGTCAGGTGGACTGCTGGGCCATGGGAGTCTTGCTGTATGCGCTGGTGTATGGCAGCATGCCGTTTGACGGGGCTAGCTACAGGGCTCTCACGGAGCAGATAAGCCAGGGGCGCTACCGCCGACCCAACCCCCCCTCTGGTACGCCCGCCTGTCACCCGGCGCTTCACAACCCATTGAGCAGAGAACGTTACGAAGACATCCGGTAGACGTCTCGTGAACGTCTTTGCTCACTTGGGACGTACACCTGTCTATTTGAAAATGTCCGCCCGTGGGTGTGTACTGAGCCCTGCCTGGTTGTGTCCCCTCCGCACAGATGCCTGTGCCCTGATAGACTGGCTGCTGACGGTCCGTCCGGAGGAGAGGGCCACGGTTGAGGACGTGTCCAACCACTGGTGGGTCAACTGGGGCTACGAGGGCAGCGACCGGGCCTCATCCCCCCTCCAGGACTGCCATTCCCCGATGCTCGCCCGCTACATCGACTGGCAGAAAAGGGTCGCCGCTTCCCCCCATCCGTCGCCTCACCCCTTCTACTTCAGCTTCCCTTTGAAGTGGGACCGCGTGGGAGGGGTGAGGTCCAGGGGGGAGAGGTCCAGTCTAAGGAAGTCGCGGAAGGAGAACGCTATCCACCAGGGTGCGATTGACGCATGTAGTCCAACTCCCTCCGACTCCCCCGGGTTGAGTCCTTCCTTAAGCTCACTGGACAGGAACAAACCGAAAGGGATTCTGAAACCCCAGCGGAGCTTCGACCTACCGTTGTTCACCTCTTCTAGGGTGATGGGGGACTCGTCCTCGCAGTCCTGCAACGGGTCTCCGCTGCTTCAGAAAGCCAGCGCACACGCTCACACACGCTCGCACACGCTCGCACACACTCATACGCGCTCGCACAGTGACGGACAGGCCACAAACCTTCCTGCCACCTGCATATTCTCACATTTCTCCTCCAAGACGCCTAAGAAAGGGATCCTGAAGAACCTGCATTGGGGGGAGTCCGTTTACTGCTCATCCCCAGAGAGATTGGGGCCCGGATTGGGTGCAGCATCAGGAGGTAAGACGGTTGATGGAGGCTTGTCCTGCTCTCACGAGGCCCAGCCTCGCCCCCCCGTTTTGGAGAACAGTCTGACCCTAATGACGGAAGCGGTGCGGAGAAGGAAAGGTATCCTGAAGCGCAATGGCAAGTTCTCTCGTAGCCTAGACCTCCCTGACACCCTTCACACCTCGTCTTCAGCTTCGCCCCGTTTCCCTGACAACCTTCAGCAGCTCCTCCAGGCCTCTGGGGGCAGCAGATCGCCCAGCGCGGTGAGCAACGACAGCCTCTTCTCCTCCGATTCTTTTGACCTGCTGGACCTCAGTGCCCAATCACGTTGCAGGATCTTCTCCAGGGCCACCCGAATCAGTGCCGGCAGCTCAGAAGAGCTTGACAATGCCACACAAGGGGCGGGTGACAGGATTGGTTCAGGTAGAGGACGAGGGTGGAGCAGAAAAGAGGAAGATGAGACGTAAGTAGAGGAGACGCAGGACATTTTAAGATGTGACCAGACCACTTAGTATCCGTTGCTGCTGCTGTCACATTACTGGCTGACTCTTTGTCTTTGGTATCCAACACACGTACAACTACAACTCACTGTGATTATTCGTTGAAGTAAAAAATCTGCAAGAAATCCAAGTTTCACTTAGAGCTGTTCTATATAGGATTGTTTTTAAC
>JACXGK010012826.1:0-13761 GCA_016801125.1 Novumbra hubbsi | reverse complement strand
CTTTTACTAAATTGTTTTCCCAGTCTTTTCCAATCAGAGCAGATGAATTAGAGCATACACGGAAAAGGCAGACGTTTATGCGGTGATAACATTCTCAGCCTTATGCTTTTGCACTTGGAACCAGACCTCCATCCGAATGATTTACAGAGTTACGTCAGGGTTCATTCATAATGTTAATACCATCCTTTCTTGCTCAATCTAATACTAATTAGCAAACGCTCCAGGATGAACAACCTCCTCCATACCTAATTGGAGAAGAATGTGAGAATGTGTAGCCAAGAAGTGCCTAGAAACAGCTCCTCATCTCATTGCAGTATGCCATCTGCCAACAACCCATTACGCCAAGCTTCATATATCTCAGCACGACTGTCATTTGATAATCAATAAATGTCACGGCAAGACCACGCAGGGCTGCCAACTGTCGTCGTCCAAATGTAGACACCGGCTGTCCGTGGAAAGCACAAGGAATGTTTCAGATTTTCAAGCCACTGATGCTAGATGTGTGTTTTACAGCTTACACCTATTTATAATTTCTACCCAAAAAAGAAGACATTTAGTGGGCAAATGGAAAAGGAGGCTGGCAAATGGAGAGATTAAGACAGGGGGGAGCAGAAAGGTAGAGAGACAAATGGCAAGGACATTTTGAAAATGATGAAGAGACAGGATGGGGGACAGAGAAAGAGAGAGAAAAATAGAAAACGAAGGGAGAAGCTTAAACACACGTGAAAGAAAAAGGAAGAGTGTGAAAGAACGAGGGAGAGAGGGAAAGAACGAGGGAGAGAGGGAAAGAACGAGGGAGAGAGGGAAGTTCACTAAAAAGGGAGACAGAGGGAGATAGATATTATAGAGTATTTGTCTGCTAAAATACTGTTAATATAAAATCTGAAATACATTGAATTTGTGGTATTTCGTAGGGAATTTCGATTAACATTCAGTAAAAAAAAAATTGACATCAAAGGTCTCTGTTCTGTACTTTAAGAAATCCATAATTATTCATGTGATGTACTCGTTGTGAAATCCTGAATAGGTGCGAAAAGGTAAAACAATGAAATATACTCCTCTGCACTTTTGGGTGATACTGTACACTGGATTGAGGCAATCTTCTAAATAAGATCATCTAAAAATTCTCAATACTTTCATTAAGGAGGAAAGACTTTGCTTTTGCTTAGTAATGGAAAGAACATATGGATAATACATCCACATAATGACCTAAAACGGCTCCCTGATTTCTGTGTACTATGTCATCCAACAGTGCTGTGATGTCACAAATGTCATACTGTTTGCTGTGATTGCTAGTAACATTTCATAATAAAAGTGTTAGACTCCATACAAAACCCAATAAACTTCACTTTACTGATCATAGATCCTTCCTTATTCAAATACCCGAAACCAAAAGATTGGTTCCCAGAGACAGACTGGGCTTTTTTTTTAAGACAATACCATATTCAGCCAAAGCCACAGGCAAGGTTTGCAACCGTGTCCTTACAAAATAGTCCTTTATTTGGAGAATGTATGTTTTACCAGAGTTATCTATATCATACCACCTTCACAGGTTGCAAGGCTTTTTGCAATTTTTTATACCATCACAGATTTTGAATAGCCTGTGTGTTGTTGACCTAAAGACAACGGATCCTCATTGTGTAATGACCTATAATGAACATAAGTGGGGCAGGTTGAAGATCTCCCAGGTCCCCCCAAGCTATGTGTGACATCTAATCAGTGTTTACAGGTTCAGCCTTACATTTATCCAGTTTGATTCATCAACGGTTGCTCCCAACAATATTTTGTGTTTTTATTGTTTATCACCCATTTACTGATTTGCCTGAGAATATATTCTTTATTGTTTTGCTCTTTCCAGGTTGCTGATAAACCATACAATATTGTACTATTATACTATATGGGTTATTTTAGATAACTGTTATTCTCGTCGTTTCCTGTCGCTCTCACCTGCCTGGCTCTGGATAAAGATAAGAGGCTTCACTTTAGTTTTCAGACTATTACAATGCATCTCAATGAGGTGAGAGATGAACTGTACAAGACAATAAAAAGATGAACTGTACAAGACAATAAAGCCTGGCCGTGTCTTTGGAGTGTAGGCATTACTCAGAGCCTTGGGTGTAGGCATTACTCAGAGCCTTGGGTGTAGGCATTACTCAGAGCCTTGGGTGTAGGCATTACTCTGAGCATTGGGTGTACATCCAGGAATACCCTTACTGGTTTTTGGGAATCAAAGATTGGGCATGGGTGGGAAAACAAAGAGTGGACTTGGGTTTCTGCCCAATTTCACAGTTTCTGCCCTGTACCATGACACTTGGATGTTTCCTGGCCCAGACCCTTGAAGGGGGCCGAGGGAGTACGGTCATACAATGGAGCATTTGTTGGTGTGTTGGCTGTAGGGACGGGGCATTACGTGGACGCCCTGGCAGAGAGGGACTGGCACTTGGACAGAAGTCATGCTTGGGACTATTTGTGGGACCAAATCTCACCAAAGTAGCACAGCCACAGGGCCCAAACAATAGTTATTCAGCACACCATGCATTAAGAGAACCCAAATACAAGTTTTCACTTCTTTACACAGAGTTTTAGAGATTCAAACTACACAAATTATAAAAATAGTGCAGCCGCCTCCCACATTGGCATTTCTCATGTAAAGTGAAGAAATTCATCACCAAAAAAGTGATTTTATCTTAAGTAATCATATAATCATGACAAACAATATATGCATTTAGTTCTTTTATCAATAACGTCTGAAGTGCCTTCGCATTTTCAGGCCAGGCTTTTTTAGAAGCCTATACAGACTTCTATACTAGATAAATCCATTGCAGTAAACAATTAAGAACAAAAACAGCTGTAGCCGTGTACACTGACAAACATACCTTCACAAAATAAAACCCGGAGATTGGTATTAGGCGAGGGTAATAAGGACGTAGTCGAAATAGTAAACTGCTTACCAAACCTGAATTGCGCATAAATAGCGTTGACAAGCGATTCGTGCAGCGGAGGCTGAGACTTAGGCTGAGACTTAGGCTGAGACTTAGGCTGAGACTTAGGCTGAGACTTAGGCTGAGACTTAGGCTGAGACTTAGGCTGAGACTTAGGCTGAGACTTAGGCTGAGACTTAGGCTGAGACTTAGGCTGAGACTTCCACTGCACGAATCGCTTGTCAACGCTACATATCGATTTGAAATAAATGGTAGCTGGGGGCGTGGCTCTGGTAGAACTTTAGCATGAAGTGCTGAAGCTGCCATCTTTGTGTTGTTTTGTTGCCACTTGCTACAGCCAAAAATAAACACTAAGTAAACTACGTTGGTTTCACTGAAGGACAATATTTATAAAAAAGATTAACTAGTAAGAGATAACTCATAAATAACATGTTAGGTTACTTGTTGCGATTAAAAAGTAGTCAAATACTTTCCCCCAACACAGTATTTATCTATTCTGTAGCTAGGTCATCATTTACATCCTAGGTAGAGACTTCAGGTGTATTTACAGGAATACATTTTATTAATCCATGGAGTACTGTGTGGCACACCAATCCTAGTTATTGTGTCACTGTGATACTGTCATTAAGTGACATATATGTTTGTACTTAAAGGACGTTAAGTGATAGTTCAGGATTTTGGCAATGATCTAAATATATTTTACCAGTGTCAGATTAATTTGATCTGTACCTACTTATATTAATTTATATTTTCAGATTAACATATATTTTCAGATTAACATAACAAGGGCATACACTTTTAGAAACGTTTAAAAGTCTCAGAGGCCAGTATCCTACATGCCCACCTGCCAGGTCTTCAGACGACTAAAACCGGACTTGACTGAATATCTGCTCTGTCCAACGGGCTGGATGAAGTAACATGTTGGATGCAGAATAACTTTCTCCCACCCAACAGCAGCAAGATGCAATGCTGTCAGGCACACCACAACTTCTGCATCATCTGCCCAGGCACAGCCTGCCACATCATTCCCTCACCACAATCAAGACTGACTTTGAATTACTACTTTGCTCTCCTTAATGTCGCAGCTGCTCATGTCTGTAAAAACGCAATTATTTCATCTGAAGAACATCGCTGACCTAAAACACACTTTCCTCTTCTAATACGGAAAATCTTAGCCATGCATTCATTGTCTCCAGAATTGATTATGGGAATGAGGTAGTGAGGGACTTGCCTGCAAACGTCATTAATAAATTAAAGCTAATTCAAAACTACTGCAAATATCCTGACACAAACAAATCGATCTGCCAACATCTCACTCCACATTTCTGACCTTCATTGGCATTTTATCCTTTAAGGAATTTTCTTTAAAATGTTACTTTGTGTATACAAAGCTCTTAATCCAATCAGACCTGTCTATCTGTCTGATCTACTCTTCCCATATTAACCTTCATGCACCCAAACCCTTAATCAATAGTTGTTCTCTTCTCTATAATTTGTCTTGTAGTAGTCTGCAACTTCAGTATGTAGCAAACAACAATTTGCAATAACTGCAACTGCTACATATAATATACTGCTACTCCAACATGCACAATAAAAAAAAACTTAACTTGAACAAGTAATTAACCGCAAACCAAAATGTATATAAACCACAATTGCAACATGCAGTAAACCACAATTCCATCGTGTAGTATAGCAAAACTCAATCATGTAGTAAAGTACAACTCCAACATATAGTAAAGTACAACTCCAACATGTAGTACAGTACAACTCCTACATGTTTACTTGATAAAAGCAACTAAAAATGGAAAATGTTCCCAGACATTGCCTGTAACAGAATCTGTCACCCCAACTCCAGCAGTCCATCTCCTTCCCTACACAAATAGACTGAGAGTATCAAATCAGAGATATGATAAGTTCCATTATTGAGCACAAACAACCCAGAACGCATCATTTCCCAGCAGCCTCCTGAAACAGGAGGTGAGCTGGAAGTCATCACTAATCCTTTAGAGACTTTCTCCTTAGATTAGCTAGACAAGTCTACTACATCACATCCTTTCTTAGCTCAGTCTAAAGAGATTCTACTTGGGAGATTAAAAAACCTGTTACAAAGACATATCAACATAGAAAAAAGGTGGATGGACTTAAAATTAAAATAAAGAAGAATACTTTTTCCGTGTTTATTTATTTATTTAGTTTTAAGGGCAGGGCAGGGGATGGGATTATTTATTTCCAGGGTGAATTACAACATCCAAGTAAATGAATAGTTTGCTAAATAAAATTACAAAATTATATTATTATGTCATTTATATTTAATTGAAACCAAATTGTAATTTAACCGGTATTTTTGCATTAAGACCAATATATGTTTTGTAGATACATTTTATACTGTAAAATCTTCAAAGTAGCCACCCTTTGCCTTGATGGCAGCTTTCCTGACTACTTTGCATTCTCCTAACCAGCTGCATGAAGTCGTTTAGCTAACAGTTGAGGCTTAATCTTTTATTTGTGAATTAGATTTCTGTCTTAATGCGTTAGGGTGGGTATACAGAGGGTGACAAGGGAGGTTGGGTATAGAGAAGACCGTCATCATGTCTGTAATGTAGTTGCGCAAAAACCATCAAGCGATATGATGAAACTGGCTCCCATGAGCACCACCACTGGAAAGGAAGATCCAGAGTTACCGCTACTGCAATGGGTAATTCAGTTTAGTCAGTAGTCTGAGTTATCAGCCTCAGATTGCTGCCCAAAAAAAAGCTTCAGAAGAGTTCAAGTAACCGACACGTCTCAACATCAAATCTTCAGAGGAGACAAGGTGAACTTTATGCATTGAATTGCTGCAACCATTACCAAAGTCCACCGATATGAAGAAGAGACTTGCTTTGGCAAAGAAACACTATAAATGGACATTAGACCATTGGTAGAAATCTGTCCTTTGGCCTGTATAGTCAAAATGTAAGAATTTGAGTTTCAACCACTGTTTCTTGGTGATACACTGAGACGGTGAATGGATGATTGACACGTGTGTGGCTCCCATTGTGAAGTACGGAGCAAGAGGTGTGCTGGTGTGGGGATACTTTGCTCGTGACACAGTCTGTTATTCATTTAGAATTCAAAGAACACTCAACCAGCATGGCTAACACAGCATTTTGCAGCACTAGTCCATCCCACCTGGTTTGCACTTAGTGGAACCATCTATTGTTTTTCAACATGACAATGGCCCAAAGCATACCCCCAGGCTATGTGAGGGCTATTTGAATCCAACAGAGATGGTTGGGGAACAGTTAGACTGCAGAATGGAAAAAAACACAAGTTGGGAACTTCTTCAAGACTGTTGAAAAGGTATTCAGTATTCAGGTGACTACCTCATAAAGCTGGTTGAGAGAATGCAAAGAGTGTGCAAAGCTGTTAGTAAGGCAAAGGGTGGCTACTTCAAAGAATCTAAACTTTTAATGTATTATAATATTATTTTGGTAACTGTATGAATGCATGTAACTTCATAGTTCTAGTGAGTTCACTAATATTTTACATTGTGGGAAATAGTAAAAAACTGAATTAGCTTTGAATGAGTAGGTGAGTACTTTTGACTGGTACTGTAGTTGGGGTGTGTGGTAATAGAAATAGTCTAACTTAATTGTTCCTTTATGGAGTAAACTGAAAGTGCATCTTTCTGTAAACGCACATTGTTGTGTGGCAAGGGGTTGGTTGAAGCATATACACATTTTGCATAACATTAATTGTTCAATTTACTTAAGTAAAATCCAATTATCTATGACTACAGGATATCTCCAACAGAGCAAAGGCCAGGTACAATAGCTCTGGCAAGTCATAGCAATGCCACAGAAACAGATATAAGGATTCCACTAACACAGATATGAAGTCTGATTGGTGTGTTAACATTGTCCAACGACATTTAATACAATGGTTTACTTTCAGAGTACTGCATTAGAAAACCATTCTAAAACACGTATACTTATAAACAAATGACTTGTTTAATAGGCTCATATTTCAAAAGCATATTTCAGGTTTTTTATGGAAAGTAGGCATATGTTTCTTAATTACAAAGAAAACACTGTTGTAGCTCAAGAATGACTTTACGAGCGGCGTAGTCGAAACAACCCGTAAAAAGGGAAATGTATGTCTTAATAAAGTTGAAAACAGGGTAGGGTCACTTAAGGTTGTGAAGAAAAAAAACACCTACATGTAATTATTTACATTTACACTATACCAACATTACATGTACAAACAATTCTGTTGCCGATGATTGGACATAAAGACAAAGGATAGCCAAATTGCCACATAGCCTACTGTAGCTTACAGTGGAGGCTATATCTGAAGAACTCATCGTTCTTTCACAATTTGGCCGAAAATGCAGAGTATGACACATTCACGATAAGCTATCATTTTAACAAGAACATTTGAATTAAACAAGCATTGAAAAAAAGAAGTGTATCCCAATCTAGAGCTAAATCCCATAATACGCGAGTGAACCTTACATTTGCTATTGACTGGCAGTGAGAACTCACCTCTAAAAATATCCAAAACGTCAGGACAATTCCAGGGAGTAAATACTTCATATCTCCTTGCCGAATTTAAAACTTCGCGTTATGAATGGAAATGTTGAAAAGTCCTTAATATAATGTCTGTTATTTCATGACGCTTTAACAGCTTCTCATTATTACACAAAGCCTGTACTACCGACGAGCCGTAGCGGAACCCGCTGTCAATGCGGGATGGGAGCAGTGACAGTATTGGCTTGATTCACTGGTAGGTCAGTGGCATTGTTAACGCGACTACATAATTATGATCAATACATAGGGGCAAAGGCAAAAGCTGCCCAAAATATATGTTTAAAAATAATAGCCGTAAAAATAGCAGCAGGCTAATCCACGCCCTTTTTGTCTAATAAAACCTGCAAAGGAAACAAAGGTGAATCAAAGGTGGCCCACGGTCTCTACCTTAAGGGCATTGAGGAATGATACATTCGGGCAATGGCAAATAAAACTCGCATTAGGCATTACCAAAGCAAGCCAAGCTTGTTAAAAGAAAGAAACATTTTAATCCAATGGAAACGGCTAACTTATTCTTATTTTGGAGGACTGAAACGCTTAATTCAAATACAGCATAAACTGACGTAAAAAAAGATGAAACAAGCGTATTTTGGCACCTAAATAGGCCTGCGTTACCACGATATGTTCAAATGTAACAGTCCCATTGGCTTTTTGTTGTTTATATTTTTAAGATATTTTGAACGGCCTTGATTAAAAAACGGATTCTTGGTCCCAACTTGATTTAGACTAAAGATACGTTTACATTGACATCACAACAGTATGCAGTAATACAGTACAATACAGTAAACCACCATATGTCATTTTCTATTCATCCTAAATAAAACGGGCAAAGATATTCTATATATTTTCAAATATATATATATATAGAGAGAGAGAATATAAATATATTCTCTTGCATTGCCTGTTGTCATGGAAGCAGTGTTTTACTAAAAACAAAGGAGCAAGATGAGTGGCCACAGCTAGGCCGTTTTTTTAACACAAATAGATGCCAATTTGCCTTGCCTCATCTTGATGTTAACTAGCCCAATTGCTGAAAGAAACCTTGAGAAAAAAACTGATTCAGAGCATGGCATCCTACCATCCCCTGCACACATGAACCGGGTTTTGATTGGTGGTATTGTCTCTGAGACAGAGGGAGTTGGAATGCAGGGGAACCCACAGCGTGGAGTAACTAGACAGCCTTGTTCAACATCTCCACAACCCACCCCGGTGTGAGGTCAATCCAATGCCCACATCCATTTACAATAGTTGCCGACACTGCAGGAAAACCACTGTCGAATTCAAGATTTTAAGTAATTCCAGTGCTTGACATATACCATCCTATATCCTTTGAATCATGAAATGATACAAATCCAAAATAAATCACAGTCAGAGAGAGTCAGGCAGGATTAGTACATTAAAGAGGAACAGAAACCTAGATAAATCACTGTTTTGTCAAGGTCTCTTTTCTAGTTTAGATTTTCATCACTGCCCACCCTGTTAAACTGGGTTTATTCTAAAAGAAATGTACTCGTTTTTCATTGTCACACGTCTTATAATGCAAGACTTTCATTGACAGTATAAATCAGAGTGTCACAGGTGGAGTCAGAAATGAAGGGTAAAAATTGGTATTGAACCCTGAGCTGTATATGTACATAGATCCAGGAGTGTTTTACTGGACTATGTATCCATATCATTTACTTTCTTACCATGATGTTCAGTTGAAATTCGTTTGTAATATTTAAATCTTAAGGGAATAAGATTTGAAATGCCTCAGAAATATTTAGGAGGTTAAGAAAAACATTAAAATAAGATTCAGGCAGGAATTGTGTATTATTCTTCCTTCCACAATTTGCATAATTGATAGGATATTTTCAGCTTTAGTCTAATCCCCTGCCGGGTTCTGTCCACTCTGTTTATTAGTAAATAGAAGACACATGCATTTTCTGACAATTTATCTTCCAGGAATGTGATCACTTTTTTTATCTTAAACGGTTGAAAAGCTAGAGCAACATATATAGAAAGAAACAAATAAACTACTCTGTTTATCACAAGCAAATTGACTACCAGCGGTTACTCCCATATTCCCAGTTCCCAGTCCCAGCTAAATAAATAATGTGTTTGTGCTAAATAGCAATCCAAACCTGTGCCTAGAATACTGTTTATACTGACCATAGCAGCATTAGCAACCAATACTTAGGCTATATACAGAACAAGGTGTGCCTTGTAGCAGTGATTAGACATTTACTCTCCCCATGTAACCAGCCCCATCACATCATATCAGCATCTGTGTATCCATCCACCTCACCAAGAAATGTCACTGGTATGTGAAGATAGATTGTGTCTGAGACCTTCAACTATCACAGGAACACTTTTATCAAATCAGGGTAAGGTTGACAGTAAATACTATTAAACCACAAGGGTTATGGACACTGGTACAATAGGTGGCCTTATTCCCATTTGTTGGGATCACAAGTTGGCGTTAAAGCCATTTCTAATGTCATATTTGATTTGTGAAGGTTAAATTGTTGTATTGGTAGGGAGCTAATTCAGGCATGGAGGTCAAGATAATTTTTGTAGTGACAGTCACACTTCGTTTTTTCACTTTATTTTTTCATTATATAAAGAGATCAACTGAGACCAAAGTCTCTTCCATAGCTGAAAGCTGTATTATAACAATAATACTTGGAAATAAGACAAACTCAGGAAACAACCTAAATTTTTAGGTTAAAAAATATATCCCCAATATGCTACATCTTTATGGACATTTGCTGAATTACACAAACAACTGTTGCACCTCAGGTCAACCAGTTTACAAGGGCTGTAAAAACTATACTTAGTCGGCACAATGAGTCCCTAAACTATTCACTGCTTATCTTCACATTTGAACAGAAATTGACGAAACAATTCCGCATTTTAGCAGCCTGAGACTTAAAAGGCATCTGGCTTGCTGCTGTCTGCCATTTTAGGAAGCACTTTTGTAAACATCTGCATAGTTTCTGGTGAGTAATAATTGTGAAACACTATCATTCCACAAATATTGCAGATATATAAAGAACATTTGGTTTCTGTTGGTTTTATGAAATGTGTATTAAACACAATATAAATTTAGCTTTCTTATTATCACTTATCGTGAGTACCGGTATGCATAGATTGGGTTTTCGTATAATAGACGTCCAATATGCTCCAGTAAATACTAATTATTTGGTTGTGTGTCTCAAGTCATGTGTCCTGTTGTTTTTTGTTCCTTTGTTCCAGTTTTGTGGACAAAACTAATACCTTATTTAATGCATACATACATACTGAGAAGTTGCGCATTATATAGGTGAATCCATTTACAACACAACGACAAAGGAGAAAAAACTTTAGTAGGAAAGGAGCCTATCAGGTCTGCATCCCCAGACGTACAAATGACAGACAATGAAAAACAACCACAATCTAGTTGCCTACATAGACATGTCGCACACCATTACATTCATAATCATTTGTACAAGAACAAAAACGACTTGAGAGCCTCCCAGATCCAAGGGATGTTCTATCGATAGTTCTCTGTTCTCCCAACCAGTTCTTGAAGCCAGTAGACAGTCCATTCCACTGAAGGCCAGCCACATATTAACATGTCATAATGATCAGTGAATTACATAAATGTCTCTGGTTGTCTTTAATTATCCATAGTATTTAAATTTGACCTGAATTTTGCACAGACCATTCATGGTTGACGTGAGAGGAAGTTGACCACATAGGGAAGAGACTAGAAGTAGTTGGGTCATAATTTATTGTGGAGGTTTGTTGGGAGATTGACATTTGGAGGAAAGGGTATAGGAATAGTTATAGGAATATAACTATTCAGAATTTCAATGAAAGAATGAATGTTCTACCTAAAAAAAAGGATGCTTCCCGTATTTGTTAATGTACATACATTACTGTATGCATATGTATTTTTTGTCAGGCAAAAACGTGTGTTTTCATAATAAACACCTTAAATGTGTCTTGTTATTGCTCGAGATGCTTCTTTTCGTTGTAAGAGCCCGGGTCAAAGCTCTCACCTCAACTCATTTAAGAATATGTAGAAAGTTGAGAGTTGAAAATCGTTGTTCAGCAAAGCTCCCCATCCAAGGGAGCTTGAGCAACTTGGCAAGTATGAACAGGAAGTGCTGAGCCCAGATGTCCAAAGCTGGGAACGACCTAGCCGAACACACAAGGTACCTCTACCAAATATTGAGTACTTATGCAATTAACTATTCTCTGTTTGGGAGTTGTAATTAATTGAAAACAATTAGATCACGCTCTGTTGCACTTAATTACTACATATGCCAGCAGTGCCGATTGCAATTATTGTGTTGAGGGTTTTATGACTTCCAGCCTATAAACTCCCTAGATTAGGCTGGCACTTTTGGAGGTGTAAAGAATGTGCAACAATGATATTGATAATGATGGAGTAAACAAGCAGTCTGTATTAACATCAGGTTCAGCCTAGGCTAGAAATATAAATGAAATGTATTTCAGTCATTAAGCCTGGAATGAGACTTGAAATTGTCTACTTTTAGACGTATTCTTGTGTCTCAACCGGAAATCAGTTGGTATTGACTGAAATCTAATTAGTCTCCACATTTGCTTCAAATCATATCCATTCACTCAAATTGTAGTTTCACACTGTACATAGTTACAAACATGCGCCAGTTGAGTTGGCTTAATTATCACTGCTTAAATCATCCCTAAATCATT
Source organism: Novumbra hubbsi (assembly GCA_016801125.1). Classification (NCBI taxonomy): domain Eukaryota; kingdom Metazoa; phylum Chordata; class Actinopteri; order Esociformes; family Umbridae; genus Novumbra; species Novumbra hubbsi. The sequence continues at coordinate 1,547 of JACXGK010012826.1, read as the reverse complement.
ATTGGAAAATAACTGGAGAATTAGGCATATATTCTGGGTAGATATCAAAGAGAATCTCATTGCAGCTAAAGGCTACAGCCATTTTGAAACCCCAGATGGAGCTAGCTAAACCGGAAGATTCAGCACGTGAGCATTAAACAGACAACTGTTTCTCCTCTAAGTGGATTACAGAGACGAGAAGATATTAACCATCAAATTCATATCCATAAGTCTAGTTGTCATGATAATAGGACGGAAGTTATAAAGTAGGAGAGAAGAGCACACAGCCAGGCATATCAATGAAAGGTTTGCACTTCATAGCCTGTTGTCCATTTTCTCTTCCCTCGGTTTAAAAAATGGAAAGATGATAAAAAAAACTCATGTTTAATGTTGAAAATAACAATTCATATGTATCGGCAGCTAAGTATCATCTTGAAATCGTATGCTGTGATCCCTAGCAAGTCTCAATGAACCCGAGGTAAGGGTACTATTGAGCTTATGGGAAGGGGGAAATTAGATGTCAGAGGTTTCAATTTTGACATGATTGTATAAAAACAGTTCAGACCAAATATAAAACCAATTAGATTATAGCAATATAAAAGTATATAGATTGCTTACTTAACATTGACACCATAGTCCAAGCAGCTACATACATCAACATTGATGGTTGAAAAGGTGAAAGTGATGAAGCATCACAACTCTAACCCAACTTACATTTCCTCGGTTTCCAAATAGTAACTACAACTTAAAGTATAGTTCAATTGTAACTTCCAAGTCGGAACGCGGAACCTCTGATAAGTAAGCCATGAATGGTCTATAAGGACAACACCAAAGACATCAGACCACTGACTTCTCTTGTGTTGGGGCTCTTTTATATTCTGAAGCGGTTCGAACTAAGCCGAGCCCCATTCTTGTTATGCAAATAGAGCCGTCATTGAATCTGGCCCAAGTCAAGCATGTTTGTCCTTGCAAGCTGTGTAAAGCTTAAAACTAACAAAACCACAGCATTCTGCTAGGAACTGATAACAACAATGTATTTGGATACAATACATTGTGTAACTGACATTGTAAGACAGAAATAAATTAAATAAAGAAAGACATTAATAATTTTTCAACACTGATCTGTTAATGATAGGCCATAACTCAATGCACTGACAAGAGCAACATGCTGTTACCAGGTAGCTCTGCTGTACCACAAAAACTAGTGCTGAGTGCACTAGACTCCGCAAATAGCCGGCACAGAGAGACAGACAAAATGTGCGATACTGATTAAACAAGGAAACACATACTAGAAGATACTGATTGACCGTGACATGTTATCCAACACATGAGGTGGTGGATGATACAAGGGGGTGAGGTTCGATGGTTGACTTTTAACCTAGGACTTTTTGTTTATTGGATCCCTATAAGCTATGCTGAAGCAGCCGCTACACTTCCTGTGGCCTCTGTACGTCTACACTGACTGGGCTCCAAATGGCACCAACATTGAGCTCTGGTCAAAAGTAGTTTGCTATGTTGGGACTAGGGTCCAAAATTAACTTGGTAGACAAAAATATTTTCCAGGCTGA